>JAJLSF010000058.1:7798-22245 GCA_030567395.1 Citeromyces hawaiiensis
GGTCATCGTTTTGGAGATAATTAACAAAGTCTGGGTTGGCGATTTGCTTGTTCAGCATTGCGTGTTCAAAGTTTGTAGTTGGAGTCATTGTAATAGATTCACAAAAACAAGCTTCTATATGCACTCGCACAGGAACCTGCATATAGGGTCGCCAGGAGTCGAAGCGTACCGGGCCCCCTTAATTGTCGATGTTTCCCCCATCTTCAAAACGCAGGATTGGAAAATGATTGGTCATGGGTGGCATCCTTATACCGCAAGCATCCGCGTGAGATCAGGAGTCTTCGATTCTTCAACCTGGTATATTCCCGTCGAAAGGTTAACACACTTAACACGCAAAATAGTCACATCAAAGAGGACTTGCCTCCTATGAGATGCTCTTTTTGTTTACAGACATCGGAAATGGAGACATTAGAACATTCCCCGTATGTCCCATTGTCTGACAAGATATCACTGAGGATATGGAACGCCAGAGGAAGCACGTATAAATCAGTCGGGGGTATTAGTATTCTCACACTGTGTGGCTATTGGCACGCCCGGCGCCCATGAGGGTTTCCTCCAGAGCTTGCGCCGCTTTGGTAGGGTACATACATTCAATGTGAATTTTTGGCTGACTTCATACTCGCTGCTTTCTCATTCTTGGTTTTTACACTCCTTTTCATTTATAGGAAAGGCTCTTAGTGAGTAGAGTGGATTCCCGCTTATGTCATACTCGTTTAATGCATACGCTAGGAAAGTAAATAGAACATAGCCTGAGGATTGCCACATAGTTGAAACCCAGGTTTATGCAAATGAGTTTTGAGAGGAGTTCAAGCTCTGAATGTCAAAAACTGGCACTAATTTGTGAATATGAATATCGTAAAGCAGATAATTTGAAACTACGGCGATGCTCTTGCGAAATGAAAAACAAAAGACTTTTTTTGCCACCAAATTCGCATTCCTTTCTATGCTCGTTCATAATAGCTTGCAAGCTGGGTCAAAAAACAGGCCTACGGTAAAATTTTGGTTTCGGGAGAGATGATTAAGAATCAAGGCCAGCGACCTTTTACGGCTCCAGGAGAAATACACTCATCCGCGACTCCACCAGAGAAAAGAACTTAGTTGAATCTCAAGATTAAGCTCGACTTTTCTCGTGCTAAGTTCTGTGCTCATTTCATTAAAGAAGTCAGCTACAAAAATCAAATAGCTTGCCAAACCTTTTATTTTCCCCGAACACACATTTCTGTAGGCAGATGTAATCAATCTTCCTGCGCGGCAGTCTATATATATTCAGATCTTTTTTAAGAGACATACGAGGCTGTGTCCCTGACACCCATTTGTCAGCATCTTCTATCCACTTATTGCAGCAACCGCCCACGTAACGTTCGGTCGCAGAATTGCTGTAACCTCAAGCCAACCATCAAAGCTTGATATTTCTCTATATAGTTGTAGCAATTACTATAGTCGCATCACCATACCGCCACCATTTGTAACAGTTATAAAACTCAAGCTAGGCGAGCTAGGCGTCCACAGAGACGGCCCTTGATATTTTGCTTCTGCTATAAAAAACACAACCACCCACCCGCTTATCAACAGCCCTATCAAAGAAAATCAAGTCGTGCATTTACCAATTCTGCCTTTTCCGGTAATCCTGTAATGGAACGACTCACAGTCAAAGTAATTGGGGCCGAGTCGCTTTACAAACGGGATGTGTTCCGCTCGCCGGATCCGTTTGCTGTGCTTACAGTTGATGGGATGCAGACCAAATCAACCACGGCTGCGAAAAAAACGTTGAACCCGTTTTGGAATGAGTCGTTCGAGTTTACAGCCTCTGAAAATTCTGTACTTGTAGTTCAGGTTTTCGATCAGAAAAAGTTCAAGAAGAAGGATCAAGGGTTTCTCGGGGTGGTGAATGTCAGAGTAGGTGACGTTATCGATCTCTCTCTTGGTGGAGAGGAAACAGTTACGAGGGAGCTTAAAAAAAGCAATGACAATTTGGTCGTCTCCGGAAGGCTGATTCTGAATATCTCTCACAAATCGAGACCTCCTCCGGGACCTCCTGCTTCTGCTCCAACCATAGCGCCACCGGCTGGTTCTCCGCCAGCCATTTCGACTCCAAACCATGCTGCGATCCCTGCCAACTCGCAGCCGGTTTCTCCGACCCCTCGACAGTACTCATCATTTGAGGATCAGTATGGCCGACTGCCGCCAGGCTGGGAGCGCCGCACGGACAATTTTGGCCGAACCTATTATGTGGACCACAACTCGCGTACGACAACGTGGAAACGCCCCGCTTTGAACCAGAGCGAGGGGGAAAGGTCACAGCAACGCACACAGAACACCGAAGCCGAACGTAGACAGCATCTCGGTCGAACGCTGCCTGAGGAGAGTCTTACTCAGCAACCCACCGGAACTACTACGCCTGGGTTGGGCGAGCTACCCAGTGGATGGGAGCAGCGTCTCACACCTGAGGGGAGACCTTATTTTGTAGACCACAACACTCGCACAACCACGTGGGTCGATCCACGTCGTCAACAGTATATACGCAGCTATGGGCCTGGAGCTTCTGTGCAACAACAGCCTGTTTCGCAATTGGGGCCTTTGCCCTCGGGATGGGAAATGCGTCTCACAAATACCGCCAGAGTTTACTTTGTGGACCACAACACAAAGACAACTACATGGGACGATCCTCGTCTACCTTCTTCCTTAGATCAAAATGTGCCCCAGTATAAGCGGGACTTCCGTAGAAAGGTTATATACTTCCGCTCGCAGCCTGCGCTTAGAATCTTGCCCGGACAGTGTCATATCAAGGTGCGTCGTTCTCACATTTTTGAGGACTCGTACCAGGAAATCATGAGACAGACACCGGAGGATTTGAAGAAGCGGCTTATGATCAAATTCGAAGGCGAGGAGGGTCTGGACTACGGTGGAGTGTCTCGTGAATTCTTTTTCCTGCTTTCACACGACATGTTCAACCCGTTCTACTGTCTGTTTGAGTACTCGTCTCACGACAACTACACTTTGCAGATCAATCCGAATTCCGCTGTGAACCCAGAGCACCTCAACTACTTCAAGTTCATCGGTCGTGTTGTCGGGCTGGGTGTTTTCCACAGAAGGTTCTTGGACGCCTTCTTTGTAGGAGCTTTGTACAAGATGATGCTGCGCAAAAACGTGGTTTTACAGGATATGGAAGGTGTGGACGCCGAGTTTTACCGCAGTTTGAAGTGGATCATCGACAACGACATCACCGATATTCTGGAGCTCACTTTCAGCGCGGAATACGAGAGTTTTGGCGAGATCATCACAGACGATCTCAAACCGAACGGACGCAACATCGAAGTCACGGAGGAGAATAAACAGGAGTACGTGGAGCTTATCACGGAATGGAAGATCTTCCGTCGCGTGGAAAAACAATTCCGCGCTTTTGTAGACGGGTTCAATGAACTCATCCCACAAGACTTGGTGACAGTGTTTGACGAGCGCGAACTGGAACTGCTTATCGGTGGTCTTGCAGACATCGACGTGGAGGACTGGAAAAAGCACACGGACTACCGTGGGTATCAGGAAAGCGACGAAGTTATTCAGTGGTTCTGGCGCTGCATCACTGAATGGGACAGCGAACAAAAGGCAAGACTGCTGCAATTCACCACAGGTACTTCTCGTATCCCTGTGAACGGGTTCAAAGATTTGCAAGGATCAGATGGTCCGCGTCGCTTCACCATAGAGAAGGCGGGTGAAATGGGACAGCTGCCCAAGTCCCACACCTGTTTCAACAGAGTGGATCTGCCTCCTTATAAAGATTACGAGTCGCTGAGACAGAAACTCACTCTTGCCGTTGAGGAGACTGTTGGGTTTGGTCAAGAGTAGTGTGTTTTAATTGATTTGATTGAAAAAAAAATCATGTGGGGTGCTGGAGATGTTATTCTATTTAAAGACTCCTCAAACAGTTCTGCGTGACTATCCTTGAGATGATTCGTTTCACTATTAGTAGACGCATTGGCAGCAGGTGCTCTAGTTAAGCCACCTAGTCAATAGGTCTGCTGTAGTGGCCCTCATTTCGTGAAATCGAGGCAGTGTCGCCTGTGGCATGATCCGTATTTCCTCGAAGAGATTGTCCCACGATATGTCACGGGATGTCACGAGTAGGTTTGCGAATTGTTCTGGGTCTTTACATCAAGTGGGCGAGCCCGGTTTTAGTTGGTTACGTACGAATTGGGACACTATTTACAAGAGATGTATTCTGCAAACAATACTGAGAGGTGGACTGTTCTAGGTCTATCGCACACCGCATTCCTCACTAAAAAGTCGTTTTATCATGGAACTACTTGAGAACGTGCCCTTTCAAAAAATACCGTCCCCTCGACTCGAACGTTTGTTTGTTTAAGTGATACATCACATTATAGGAAACTACAAAAGATGCTATCCATCACCAAACCTGCAATGCGCGCTCAACTCCGTTTCTTTTCTGCCGGAGCATCTCTTTTGAAAAAGACCGTCAAAGAGGCCACCAAAGATCCTAAACTGGTCAAGCCCGCCAAACCAATCAACTCCTACTCGCTTTTTGTAAAGCAAACCTACCCCAAGATCAAGGCTCAGTACCCGGAAGAGAAATTGCCCGAAATTACCAGAAGGGTTGTTAAAGAATGGGATGCATTGGGAGAAGAAGGAAAGGAAACTTTCCGTCAACAAGCGAAACCTTATTTAGATACCTACAAGCTGCAGAAACAGGACTACGAGGCCAATAGACCTAAAAAGGCTCTGACAGGTTACAACAAGTTTGTGCGCGAGAAGTATCCAATTCTGAGAGAGAAACAATCCTCATTGAGCACCAACGAGTTGTTTTCTGCTTTGGCCAAACAGTGGCGTTCCCTCTCGGGAGAGGAGAAGGCTTCCTTTAACCAATAAGTGTATGTCTGAATATATTTTGTTTTAAAATCGGCTGTAGAAGTTGCTTGTCCAGCCTTCTCTCCTTATAGAGCTACGTGGCCTCTCGGAAAAATTGACTGTTTGAATCTGTTTATTACTGTATACCTACCGGTGCAAGGGAGGTCTGTTCTATGTAGTTCGAGAAATTCGCCATAGGGATAATTCTGTCAATTCCTATATTGGTGGGCGGTAGAATGAACGTTTTAAATCAAGGCATTCCGTCATCCGTGCATGAAGGTGCATGTCGCACAATAATAGTGTTTATATTCTTCATCACTCTGAGCGAGTCCAAATATATCTCACAATACCCATATCGGTCGCCTTGCAGCACTCTACACTATTCGTGCTTACAATGACGCAACGTTGGTGTGTCAAACGATTCTTCCGGGAACAGATTTTCTCACCCTCAGTTTGTATCTCTCTCAAAGGAAGCTCGACATCACGTGCTGCTGGATACAGAACGTAAGTGAAGTATATATTACTAACAATTTAATAGCACGTACGGCGTAAATGTTGTTAGCATATGCGGTCAATCGCATAGAGCGATCATCTTGTATGGACTTGTGCTAAGAGAGCCGACTGATCTCGAGTCAAACTCTCTCCGTAGGACTGTCGCTATTGTACTGGACCATAGATGGGCTTTACGCCGTACGTGCTATTAAATTGTTAGTAATTCACTTACGTTCTGTACCCAACACGTGCACATGTCTTTTTCTCGAATGCAGGGGGGAAGCACCTTTCTACGAATTCGTTTGTGTAATTCACCAATGGAGCAAGTCCCTCAGTTGCAGCATACTGAAGACCGTAACGGAGATCGATCTCGTCTGGCTCATTGCTTACCTGGGGTACGGTGAAGCAGTTTTCACTAGACGCAATGCTTTTGGTGAGATTCTCTGAAGATCCATTTGGGGTAGGCAAATGAGTACCTTCTTTAGCGAAAGGCTCATCTACGAGTTCCACCTTGATAGCTTTAACCGGGAAAAACCCGTGATGAGGCACACCTCCCCCGAGGGAAATCGGGTTTGGATGCGGGACTATATCCTTGGATTTTCGACTGATAATCCGATTATGAGTCCAGGCTACTTGGCAAAAGGGTCGACTCTCTTTATAGCTCGAGATCAATCGCACGGAGAAAGTCAGACAAAGATAGCATACCCTCTGTGCCTTATCAAATCGCGTCGACTTGGGGCTGAATCGCAGTACTATCCCTCAGCAACATTGTTTGTTTCTGTGACAGCTCCTGCTTTCTTGCGACCTTTACACAGCTAAATGAAGCAGCCTCTTGAATCAGTTTGAAAGGTGACGAAATTCGTAACTAAAAGTACCAATGGCTGGGTGTTTTTCTAGTGCGAAACCTAAAGTAGATAAAGCGCCAGATGGGCGAGTCTCTGTTTAAAAGGAAACTTTGAGAAACCTCAAGTATTCTCAGGTGACCCAACAAGTTACTCTACTCCCATATCACTCAGTCATATCCCGCAGTTGCCTAGTTAGGTACATATATTGTGGAAGGATATGTTTCGGTAACAAAAGAGATCATTTCTCGGTAAAAATTACCTTACGGCCAAACAACTTCGTGTTTCACTTTGCTACCCCGGCATGCATTACGTAAGAGGCGCACCTTACCGTATGCATTAGGGGTGACTCGCGTTTCGGTAGGTGAAATTTCGGCAAAAAAAAAAAGAAGAAAAAAAATCCTACACAATTAATCTGTTCTTTTTCTTCTGTTCGTATGCTTTCATTGGTATATATAAGATATATGCACTTTATGCTTCTGCTAGTCAACCAGTAACCCAACACAGTTAATAAATATTGATCTTTTGTTCTTTTGAAACTGCAACCTACTGTATCGTAGCCATCTTGAGCCAGTTCTGGTAGTTGACAGCAGCAGATGAGATAAAGTCGGATATCAGTCCAGACTCGGTTCGCCTTGGTTCTGATGAAGCTGAGTGGTTCAAGTCTAGCTTGTTCATGTCCAGATCCGTGTTGTGATGGTGTGATGAGCCCAAAAATGGACTGTCGTAAGACAGATCTCTCTGGCATAGGGGCGAAGCGCTGCCTGGAACCAAAAAGGGAGATACAGTTCGCAAAGCGGGGGTTGAGAACACTTGGGGGGAATCCTGGTTGCGACAAGAGTCTGAGCAGTACGCAGAGTTCACAGCACACTGTCTGTCGCACACCATGCAAAAGTCGTTAAAAGCTGACATTGTTTGTTTGTTGACTTGATTTTTTATTTTTCGGATGCTGAATTTTCAGGGGATGAGACCCTTTTATATGAGACGCACTAATATATGTGTCACGATGAAAAAAGTCTAGAAAATGTGGCACATGCATATGCGTGCATTCACACGCAGTGCCACGTTTTGCGTTGCTCCCACATTGGGGCGGGATATATCCGATAAAATGAATTTTTTTCGCCTGCGATCGCCGAGAGGCAAAAGCGGGGGCTTTAGGTCACGAAGTAAATACGGCGAAACTCCATTAGAGATGTTGAAGTTTATTTGATTCTTGATTACAAATAATGAATGAGTCATAATTTTTTTTTTTATGCCACTGTGGATTCTGACTCAACAAGCTTATTGTTGGAAAAAAACGCGTCAATGCATGACTAATTGTTCTCCTCCTGAGTCATGGGCACGTGATCTCGCGAAAAATGCCCCACTCGGAAAAGTTTTCGCGCGAAAACAAAAATAAAACTGGACGAGACCGGAGTCGAACCGATGACCTTCCACATGCAAAGCGGACGCGCTACCAACTACGCCACACGCCCAAGGGTAAAATGAGACCGGTTGTGGCAATTCCAACAGCGATACACGCGCGTGTTTCTACATTCCACTCTTCAGCAACGCCTATCTTCGAGGTGGGCCAGCATAAGTTTTACTCATAAGCCTCATGGCATAGCAAGGAATGACTGGATGCGATCTGTGTATTCGGCCAAAAAACCTCGGAAACGATTTCACATAGATGTATGTATTTCTTTTCATCACCATCGTAGGTGCACATGGAAGCACCTCTTGAAATATATTCTATCAAGTCCATCAAGGAAAGGGACTCGAGCAAGATGACTAAAGCGCTCACCAAGACAATGACGTCATCAATTGTTTCCTGTATCGCTCATCGCTCATTTTCCGCGATTTACCATAAAGGTAATCGCTCATCATGCAAGCTGTCGCTACCACACGGAAGTATCGGCGGTGTACACCCGGATAATCGGATCAGCCAAAGCCGGCCCATTCTATCGAAAAACAAGAAATCTTCTCCTCCTTTTCATCTCCCATCACACCACTTTCCCTTGGCCCCGATTTCCCACCCACAAGCCACAGCTTCTTTACTCCTGTAGCTAGCCTACCACCGTTGACAATATTGCTCAGTCCGATATCTTCGTCGCGGTAATCTCGACTGTTGACGATAAGATGCGAGTGATAGCGCAAAGGATCTCCTGGGTAAGCAACGAATGTTCCCCCGAATCTCATCCCTGGACACAGCATGAAGCCTTGGTCCTTGAGGTGATCATATAACGGCTGTGAGTCACTGACAAATAAAGCAAGCATCTCATTCTGAATACCTTCATCCTCATGTGTTTTTAACAAGCTCTGGTAAGCGGGTGATTCGTCGCAACTGTCCTCCACTTTGAAAAACACAGGTGGCTTTGACTCCACTTCGCTGGACGGACATTGCTGCAAATGGTCGTCATGATCGTGAAACCTTTGAAAAAGCTCATGCGATGCTACTATATATCCGAGTTTTGACTTTACAAGCCACATCACCTCCTCTGCCATAAGCTGAAGAGGGAGTCCTAAAAGAACATTCTGCTGGGGAGCCAAAGAAAGTGTACCGGATAGAGTGCCCAGAATGCCGTGGTCTCGAGCAACTTCAACATCCCTTAGGCTGAAAATGAATCCCTTCTTGCCAATCACTGAGATCGGGATCATATGGTGTAGGGATGAGTTTCGCTTGTACAATTGACGAGTCGATCACACGCTTCACCACCTAGAAGATCATTACAGAAATCGTTTTATCGTTCATATTTCTTTTGGGGCTGCAGTACGGACACTTGTTGACTTACAGGGCATAAACCCTGAATTTGAAAGAATTGTTTTTGATATAAGTCTCATGTGAGCCTTTGAAGCTGATGTTTTTCAATTAACCACGTCTCCAGAGTACCCAGAAGACTTCTTCCTGCTATGTTTTTTGACGTAAAAAATTCTCCAATGACTGAAGCCTCTTGCGGGCGGTTCGCCGCTTATCAACCAAGACGATCATTCTTTTCTTCAAAATGAAAGACATCAGGTTGCGGAAGAAATTACAGACCGGAAAGATCTATCTGTTTTCCATTCATCTTAAAGGGACCTCAGGCAGAATATTCTCGACTCTTGTTAAAGAGACAAATATAAAAGAGAAATCCAATTTTGAACACATCAAAAAAATATTCGAAAGGGAAAAAAAAAACAGAGCCGACAGTGGCCCACCTCGAGAGTTCGCGGGACCTGCCAAAGCTCCACAGAGCCAGCATTCATATTCGGCCCAAACTTTTTGGTATACTTTCTTGTTCTCGTCAATCAATTTTTTGAAACAGAATAACCCTCTCTTTCCCATGCCATTCAATCAGTTGTTTGAAGGATAGAGAGATTGCCTTCTACCTACATTGAGAGACTGAACAGCGCGCTGACGAAGGGCTGACGAAGGGCTGATGGTTGAGAGAATTTGGACTTATTCAGCTTTTAGGCATTCATGGCAAGTACCTCTCAGTGAGTTAACTTGAATCGATCAAAATTCAATGTTTACACATCTGTAACATTTAAGCTGGCCTGTAGATTTTCTTCAAACATAGAAAGACATAGAAAAGCTTCTTATGTATTGCATGTAGTCTGTTATCTCCTAGAAAGAGTTAGTAGGCTTCTCTCAAAAACGTTTCAAGATAATGACTGATCAAATCTTTGGTCTTTTGGGTAATCCACAAAGTCTAAACACGATCAGAAAATGCACTAGAAACCACATCCCCATATCGTCTTTTGCTTCCAGCAACGAGAATTGGCTAGAAAAACTTGTTGTAGCTCAAGAGTGTCTTTACCTGATTATGCTGATGAGTGTATTTCCACTAGACTATCATTGATCATATGTGAGAGCGATTAAATAACCTGCCAAAAGCTTTTCAGCAATCACATTCTTTCCGATCGAGATAGGACAAACGCTTCTATAGTGTAAGCCAAAAACAAAGAGGTGATAATTCTGGGACACCCGGTGTACCAGTGACACACCATAACGTACTCGAATTTCCGAAAGTGGTTTCAAAACCTTATTGAGGAATCAGTTGTCCCATAATAATGATTGTGCCTCTGGTGTAATGTACTTTCTTTGTTATCCTGATCTCCTGTCCTAACGACGGAAATGTCTGTCAAAATGTCCGCAATCCCACTGGAAGCGCTTCGTCTATTGCTGCAGGACATGTTGGTAACCTGTTACCAATATCTCTCAAAGTCAAACATTCCCAAAGCTGCATACAATACATTTCGATTAGTTTCGTGAATGAATAGCTCATATTTCTCAGAAAATCTTCGCATCGACCCCCACTCAATGCATAGCTATGCGTCTAGCGGGTCTATGAAAATCCCACTGTAGCCCTATAGCCCGGCGTCGAGTACTGTTGCCTCAACTGAAGACAATCAAAACATCATTACATTTTTAGGGTCACATACATCCAGATACCTACGCCTCCCTTAATCACAGTGACTCAGCCCGATTCCTCTGCAGCCCCTGTGTAGCTTCGCAATTTGAGTGAACTGAGCAGGCCCTCATTTTCATTTTTTTTTTGCGCCCTCAATCAAACTCTTTAAACCAAGCTCATCAAATGCTTGTAATGCCAAGCCCATTGGAGCCTTGAAAAGATGAGCTGCTCAGCCTGTTCGTAGAAGCCGCAGTTAGAAATACCTACAACCACAAGGAGCTTGCTTTAGCTGATAAGACCCTAATGCCGCTTCCCGAAACGGCATGCCAAGTGCCTGCATAGAAACACAGCCCCTTTGCATTTTCTACATAATGTGCGGAGCTAGCGAAACATAAACTCAAAATTATATTATATTAACCGTTGGTTGCTGATAAGCACAAACGGTCAACAATTGACAGAAAATATGAGCAATCAGATCAAAGTAACTACGGAAGAGCTTTCAGAGCTTCATGATCCAAAATCTCTTGTTAAACTAAGGGAGCTTGGCGGTATAGATGCACTTGCACGTGATCTTCGAACGAGTATCGGTGATGGGCTCGATCCGAGCGAGGCATTATCACACGAGCGTTCTTCACAATTCGGCGTCAACAAGCTCCCTGAAACGCAAAGTAAGGGATTCTTCGAGCTTGCTTGGGAAGCTTTACAGGATAGGGTACTCATCATGCTGAGTGTTGCAGCAATCGTCTCACTTGCCCTTGGACTGTATGAGACATTTGGCCAGGGCACACATTACGATAGTGAGGGCAATCCCATGCCCAAAGTCGAATGGGTCGAAGGTGTAGCCATTATTGCCGCCATTCTTATCGTCGTTATTGTGGGCGCAGCTAATGACTATCAAAAGGAACGCCAATTTAAGAAGCTTAATCAAAAAAAGGAAAACAGAGAGGTCATAGTTTACCGGAATGGCAACAAGCAAATGCTGGGCATTTATGATTTGTGCGTTGGAGATCTGCTACATCTCGAAACAGGCGACGTTATCCCAGCTGACTGTGTTCTTGTCAAGGGGAAATGCGAGTGCGACGAGTCTTCCATCACTGGTGAGTCTAAAACCATCAAAAAGGTGAATGCTTATGACGCATTAGAAGAATCCGTCAATGAGGGCGATATTGGCGATAAAGGTGTGCTCGACCCTATGCTTATTTCCGGCGCTAAAGTTTTATCTGGAATGGGGAGAGCCATAGTAACAGCTGTAGGACCGCACTCCATGCATGGCAGAACGATCCTTTCCCTGAACGTGGAAACAGAAGAGACACCCATGCAAGCCCGGCTAACCAAACTGGCAAACGGAATCGCCAAATGGGGTGCGATTGCCGCTTTGATCTTGTTTATCGTGCTCTTTATAAGGTTTTTGGCCTCTCTGAGCACCACATATGCCAACCTCAGCCCAGCGGAGAAGGGTTCAAATTTTTTGAGCATCATCATCACAGCCATCACTATTATCGTAGTTGCTGTCCCCGAAGGACTTCCTCTCGCGGTAACACTAGCACTTGCCTTTGCCACGACTCGGATGGCCAAGGATAACAACCTGGTGCGTGTACTCAAGTCGTGCGAAACCATGGGCGGTGCCACTGCTGTTTGTTCTGATAAAACAGGGACACTCACGGAGAACAAGATGCGTGTTGTGTGCGGAAGAATGGGAGATCGCCAATTTACTTCAGAAAATGGTTCTCAGGTATGGACGGAATCTCCACAGGCTCTTCAGACCGACCTATCGGTCAACATTGCCGTCAATTCGACCGCTTTCGAAGGAAACAGTGAGGAGAAATATATAGGAAGTAAAACAGAAGTAGCTCTGCTATTACTGGCGGACTCTTTTGGTGTTTTCCAGAAAAACTCGTTGGAAAAATTGCGCCAACGGGAAAAAATTGCCCAGGTGATTCCTTTCGAGTCCAGCAGAAAATGGGGAGGTATTGTGATCAAAACTGGTGAGAATCAGTACACTTTCTACATCAAGGGAGCATCAGAAGTGGTATTTTCTAGGTGCAACGAGATGACATTTTCCGACGGAGAAACCAAGCCAGTTGACTTGGATCTTCAAAGTAACGTGGGCCAAGCCATTAACGACTACGCAGAGCGTGCTCTGCGTACTTTGTGTCTTGCGCACAGGCGGTTTGAAGACTGCGAAAGCTGGCCTCCCAGCTATTTGTGCAAAAGCTTGCAACAAGAAGCTGACCCAGAGCTTTTATTTGGAGAAGCTTTCGAGGCAACTACCCACAACAACACGCCGCGCATAGTGGTGGGGTCATCGGAAACCGGCCTCTGCCTCGACGGTGTTGTAGGTATCCAGGACCCGCTTCGTCCTGGGGTGCCTCGTGCAGTTGCACAATGCAAGGAGGCTGGTGTGTGTGTGAGAATGGTTACAGGTGACAACATCCGCACCGCTAAAGCCATAGCTCTGGAGTGTGGTATTTTAGAAGACACAGACGGGGAAACCGCATGTATTGAAGGACCCAAATTCCGTAAACTAAGTTCAGAAGAACGCATTAGGCTGGTTCCCAGACTCCGTGTACTGGCGCGTTCCTCACCAGAAGATAAACGTATTTTGGTGGAGACGTTACAAAAACTGCGCGAGGTGGTGGCGGTAACTGGAGACGGAACCAACGATGCTCCAGCTTTGAAATTGGCAGACGTGGGTTTCTCCATGGGTCTGGGAGGTACAGAAGTGGCTAGAGAAGCTTCAGATATTATCCTGATGACAGATGAGTTCCCTGCTATCGTCAACGCCATTAAATGGGGCCGCACGGTAGCTTCGTCCATCAAGAAATTTATCCAGTTTCAGCTGACTGTCAACATTACCGCTGTTCTACTGACTTTTGTCTCTGCGGTTTCGTCCCAGGAGGGGAGAAGTGTTCTGACTGCCGTTCAGCTTCTTTGGGTCAATCTTATTATGGACACCCTAGCAGCTTTGGCCCTGGCTACTGATAAGCCAGACGACTCCTTCTTGGAGAGGAAGCCCGCAGGCAGAACTGCTCCGCTGATCGCCGTTTCCACGTGGAAAATGATATTGTCCCAAGCTTGTATGCAGCTCACCGTTACTTTTGTTCTGCATTACGCGGGTGCCAAGTTTTTCTTTGGATCAGGACCGATTACAAATCACCAAGAAGCCCAAATCAGCTCGCTTACTTTCAACGCGTTTGTGTGGCTGCAGATTTTCAAACTTTTTGTAACGAGAAAGCTCGATGAAGCTGATGGCATCAAAACTGTGCGTGCAAGAATCACGCGTAACAACCTCGACTTTTTCCAGCATCTCTTGAGAAACTGGTACTTTATCACAATTGTGATTATCATCGCGGGTTTTCAAGTAATCATCATGTTCTTTGGCGGTGCAGCTTTCTCCATCGCAAGACAGACTCCTGGAATGTGGGCCACGGCCATCCTGTGTGGCCTCATATCTCTTCCTCTTGGTGATTTAGTTAGAATCACCCCAGATGAGTGGGTTGTGGCTATTTTTCCAACGAAAGCGTTCCTCATGCTTTCGTCATTTTTGTCATTCCGCTGGCTGTTCAAGAGAAAAAGATCACCAAACGACGTGGAAGCGCAGCCAGAAGAATGCGAGCCCTTTGTTAGAGCGAAAAGGGATATCATGTACCTTAAAGCTCATCAGTCGGGCAACCCGTTCCACAGATATTCCACCTCATCGGCATCGTCATTAGGGTCTACTCTAGTGCACTCCACCGACCGTTCCAGCATCAGCTCAGATAAGGTGGAGATGGAAAGAGTTGATAATCATAAACCGGGAATTAGCGCGCTGACGATGATCCCAACTGCAGTAGGAGGAGCGGTGGCTGGCTGGAATTTCTCTACAAAAGATAAAGCATAGTGT
>JAJLSF010000059.1:0-21910 GCA_030567395.1 Citeromyces hawaiiensis
TTCTCTCCACAGAATTTGGTCAAGGATATATACCTTAGAAAGCAGATGAACTCTCACGGATATGTGCCGCTTATCAAAGTTGGCAATTTTTTCCGGGTCCAGGCTCTCAGTGGTGGTGATATGCAGGCTGTGGTTGAAAGTTTAAAGATTTGTATGAATGTGGAGTATGTTGGTGAGGCTGACATTAAAATCAAGCCAAAAGAGAATGCTGAAAACTGGGTTCTCCCATTAGACCAAAGAGATGAAGCTGGGAAAGACGTTTGATTTGACTATGCCATTAAAAATGACTTGACATCATGCCACACTTCGTTATCGTATATATAAACCATTGAATGGCGCAAACTTGATTGCAACCATTTCGAGTCCTTCTTGTAAATATACATAACAAGCCCCCATGTGAGAGTTGAGTAGACGGCCCATGATGTGTTTTCGATCTTGTGGTGCGAAGTGTTACACTTTTTTGAGACAAAATGAGCCAGCATCTTTCCCAAGGCTAACAGCACTCGCGATGAACAGTATAAAGTGATCTGGTGAGTCACAGGACCGGTGAAGATACCATTCTCCTGTCCGTAGACGATGTAACCTCCCACAGCACCAGCTACAAGATGAATTAAATTCGATTTCTGGAGATACGAGGCCAATTTATGATTGGCCGTACTATTCAGCTGGACGACTAGTTTGTATATAAGAGCAAAGTAAACGAGAATCGATGCGTGTTGTTTGGCAGCCCGAATTACCCCGCGTAATTTATGAGTCAAGGGAACATCTCTGCGAAACATTAACGCCACAACTAGTGCATGTGCAAACCGAAGTCGGCCACCGTAAACGGCCCCGTTCCGCGCACTTCTCAATACTGTAAGCGCTTTCCGGTTCGACGGGTCGTTGATAAAACCGTTGATGAGGTCCATCTTCGTGGAGGTGTATGGAGGGGATAATCTGACATGTGACAATCTCGGGTGGGACCTTTTTGTATTATCCTTCAACCTCTTATTTTTTGGTATGGGACGTTTGTTCGGATGATCGGAAGGCGCCATCCGTGTAATAGTGCCTAAGGAACCGTAAAGGCGCTTTTAATCGCTCTATTCGTACTTTCATGGACTACTGGGGTCAAACAATCAAAGGCAACCTTCGATAAAACTGAAATGTCAATTATGAGTCTCCGGGCTCCTCAAGAAGGTTTATCACAACGAGGGCAAGCGGAAAGCGTATCAAATTAAGGATGTAGAGGAGTTACCTTTTCTGTGACAAATTCGGTAGGGTAGGTGAGTCCGGAAAAGACAGAGAAGAAAAAAATATTCTTCTTCCACTAATGCCTTCTATTCCCAGCATACTCCTTCAATCAATTAAATGTAGTTGATGCCTACCAAGCCCACTTTTTGGCTGATCTTGCACTTACACTTACCGCCAGTGACTGCACGTTCAACCCGATACAGAAATAAACTTCTGTGGAAAAGCTGGTTTTGTCAGTAGAAAATTGAGGCGTTATGATCCTAATCTCATCCAAAAGCTCAATAGTAATAACTTTAGGACTTGATAATATCAGAACACAGCTGATGTTTTTAGAGCCTGATCTATGCACCGCAAGATGCAGTTTCAAACAGCTTTCAGAAGGGCAGTCACAACTGACAATTTCTTAAATCGACTCCGGCCTAATGGGACAAGCCCTATTCGGAGTATTTTTGTTGATAGATGTACACGTGGCTCAATTTGATGCCAAAATTGTCCATCACAATGAGGTGTCCGGAATGCAGGACAGATCGAGGTTCAGATGTTGAGACAGCACCTGGCCTTTGATCAAGAGAAGAATCGGAGACTAATTACGTTTTGCTATGTAATCGAGACTATTTCTTGACGAGAATTTCCCACCCATACATTCATCAGGAATTTGCTGGCCATATCGCAAACCGACAGCTTGTAGGTGAAATCAAGGGGATTCGAGATCCATCATCAATAAAGCCTCTGAAATGGGTAAAGGAGCCCTCTCATATCCGGACACCTGGTCAAAAATCCACTCCCCCAGGGTAATTTTCAGCATGTCTGAGCCCCTTATTTCCAAAACCACATCAAAAGACATCATAGGATGGTGCTTTTATTCGTTTGCCGCTGAACCATTCATCGTCAGCGCCATTGGAACGTACATTCCGCTGCTGCTTCAGCAGATGGCAAGAAACAACGGTGTCAAAGTCATCGATAGAGCAACGCCGTGTGGTCCTGGTGATGAGTGTTTATTGCCTCTTTTCAATCGTCATATCTACATAGATACCGCGTCTTTTGCGCTGTATACTTTCTCCCTTTCTGTTCTTTTCCAAATGATCGCCGTTGTGTCGATGTCTGGTTTGGCGGATCTCGGGAACTTTCGCAAAAGGCTGCTTGTTTGGTTCGGAGTGGCGGGTGGTTTGCTCACTTGTTGTTTCTATCTTGTAGAGAATTTCTATATAGCTTCGTTATTAGTGGTGGTTACAAATACCTGTTTTGGCTGCGTGAATGTTTGCGGCAACTCTTTTCTCCCTCTCTTGGCAGAAAACCATCCCACCCCGAGTCCATACATGTCTTCCAAGATTAGTGGCTACGGCGCAGCTTTGGGTTATGCTTCTGCTTTTGTAGTACAGATTCTCACCGTTCTACAGATTCTATCGCTGAGTGCTCGTCCGCTCCCAATAGGTACAATCTACCCTTTGCAATGTGCACTTTTGCTAGTGGGCACTTGGTGGACCGTGTTCCAGGCTCCTGTTGCCAAACTGCTAACCAGTTCAGAAGTCCATAAACACCATCACACTCTGCGAGAGTACCTATATCTTGGCTGGACCGAGTTGGGAGAAGCCGCTAGGCAAGCTTTCAGACTAAAAGATATCTCAATTTTCCTTGTGGGGTGGTTTATAGTATCCGATTCCCTCACAACAATCAACTCCACCGCTATTCTGTTTGCTTCCACCACCCTCAAGATGTCCACTTTGCAGCTTTCCGGCATCGGACTTTTAACCGTGGTGTCGGCAGTTGCATCATCCATTGTTGTTCCTACTGTTTTACAGGAGAAGCTACACATCCCCACGCATAAAATGCTTATCTACATCATAGTCTGGGCAAGTGTGATTCCCTTGTACGGCGTACTGGGGCTTTTCTTCAAGGGCTTTGGCTTGAAATCCTCTAAAGAAATGTACGCTCTCGCCGCATGGTACGGATGTGCCCTTGGCGGCCTAGCTGTAACTTCCAGGTCCTTGTTTGGAACGCTGATCCCAAAAGGGCGCGAGTCTGTCTTCTTCTCTTTGTTCAGTATAACGGATAAGGGTTCCTCTGTTCTGGGTCCCATAGTGGTCGGCCTCATCATTGACAAGTTTCACCAGATTCGTTATTGTTTTTGGTTTCTGCTCCTCCTGTTGGTGATGGCAGTTCCTATTTTTGGTTGTGTAGACGTTGAGAGGGGGATGCGCAGCAAAATGGGAGCGGAACTTTCTGAGGAGCTGTGATGGGCTTGTGTTTCAAAAGCATGTATGAGCCTGTTCCTAGTTCATCAGAAAATTGCGCTCCACTTTCGAGTAACCTTCCTGAAAGAAGTTTGCTAAAGAGCGACCGAAAGGCTCGCATCACATTCTCGTAATGCGGAAAGGTCACCCTCTTTGCATTGCGTAACTCGGCATACGAGTCAGTGGGAATGAACATTGTTAGGACAGTTACCTCCTTGGGTGATTGATTTGTACTCGAACTCGCCGAGGATGATCTTATGTGTCTTTCCATCGTCCAGTTCGAAGGATATCAACCGCGCATACAATAATCGCCATCGAAGACCTTCGCAGAAAGAAGAATACAAAGTGACTATTTTTTTTCCCATAAATGTTCCATTACATAAGTCACCTACATAGTCTATACAATGTACGTCTTGATGAATACACTTCAGCTGATCATTTACCCATCTGTGAAATATCAGCTAAATTAATTGCCGCTTGGTTTCTTTCAAATTTGGGAAAACTTGCTTTGTATTGCACGTCGTCAGTTTCCTTTTCGTTTTCAGTTGAATTAGTCGGCTTGAAACCTCTGCAAGCGATGACATATTCTTGTTCTTTTGTTGGATCCACGCGTTCCAAACAAAAAGAATGATCTAGAAATAACATCCCATATTCTTAAAACGGGTACTTGAGTACTAAGATATATTCGGACTCACTCAAAGTATTGAGGAATATAAAGCCTACTTATGTAGTCCGTCGTGCATGAAAGATATGCATCTTCATGCACTTGATGTCACGTGAGCTTCATATGGAACATCAGTTCCAACACATATCGTCGTTTGGTTCTAGCTAAGAGGGTTGATGAGAGAAGCATGTGATAGCCTACAAGGGTTTGTATCTTTCGATTATGTCCATAGGTCATGATTATCAAATTTAGCCGAGAAAGCTCGTGCCTGTTAAGACAATTACGGAAGACGCGAACCACAGGACAATCATTGATCACATGTGAGAGCTGCTCGTTACGTTGATGCATACATAGTATACATTTGCCCCGAAAGGCTTTTTGAGCCTGTTTCTGAAAAAGTTGAAATGAAATTTTTTATACCAGTTGTCCCACTATGGTCTTTTGCCTGGTCCTAAATACGTCCTAATAACTTCAAATACCCATCAACGTGTCTGCGTTCGAGATAATGGTAAAAATGAATGGATATGCTACAGCGGAGTAATCGGCCAATATCGAGCGGTGAGGAATACCGTTGTCCACGGATCATTACCCCTGAGACAAGATTAGTGGCATGCCTAAATGAGCTTTCTTGCAGCCACGCATACTGTGATTAATTTCTACGTGAGATTTCCACATTGAAAAGTGATCTTGATATATATTCGTCCACTTAATACAGAGGTGATACGCGAAAAGAAGAAAAAAAGAGAGTCCCAGAAATTTCATGCACGATCATGCACGCTTATGTAAGTTCCCCATCCGGTAGCCTGCATATTGGACCCTTGTTTTTGTGTAAATCAGTTTAGCACCACACACAATGCAAAATCATAACGCTGTTAAACACCATCAATCCGGACCTGAAGCTCAATTCAACTCCTCCCCGGGAGAAGGGAGGGGGCACAAACCAACTGGGACCCCTGGACGTCAAGGGGAATCCCACGTTGGCAAAGATGCCCCTGTTAAGCCCTTTGAGGAAGGAATGAAGCCAGTTTCAGCTCCAAAACGCTCCACCAAAACTGTGGAATCCATTGTGAAGAAGCTTGAGCCACTGCCCAAGTTTCCGATCAATCTAGTCGGTGACAATGATGCTAGCCCCAACTCTCAAGGCTTCGACGTGCTGGTCCCAGAAGGAAAAAAGTATTTAATCCCCGTAATCAACTGGGCGATGACAAGCCACCTTTTCTGGTTTGTCGTCGTCCATAAAGTTGAGGGATTGGCGCTTTCTAAGGATCAATTCGATGCCTTGAAGGAAGAGGGGAGATGATCGCTTATCTCCCCGCTGTCCATTTTGAGGGAAAGATTATCTCAACCTGAGTTTGTCCCTTGTACCGAATTGTCTTTGGCAGCCTTGAAAAGTAAAGTTGTACAATTTTGGCCCGGTGCCGTCTCAGGGTACCCAGTGCGACCGCAAATGGAGTTGACCAAATACGAGATCAATCTCTTACAAAGCGCCCTTAAACATGAACTGTTTTACATGATGGTGCAGAGCCCACTTCTGTGGCTGCCCATTAAGCTCAACCAAATGGACGCTTTAGTTACCGAATTCTCCACTGTGGGATCAAAACTTCATAGTCTTGTTGCTGAGACTGAACCTAGAGACTATAGTGTCTCCGCTGTTGGCAATGACAACGAAATCAGAGAGATGCAAGATTTGTCCAAAGATGCCTTGCTGGAGGTTCAACTGGCAGAAAGAGAACGCAGTATGTCCGAGAACGACGATTCTTTTTCTGAAGACGACAACCTAGTCGATTCTTGGGATTCCGCAGGCGGAATTGCCTTGAAGTACCAAAAGAAGCTCATCCATGGCAGATTTACGGTGTTTGAGAGTGACAAAACTTTCGGGAAACAAAGAGTCGTAACCTCAGTCGAAGAAGACAGTGACGAGGAATGCGACGCCAACACTAATCAAGAGGAAAGAGACGATTCTTCCAAGGATGCCTTGCTGGAAGTTCAACTGGCGGAAAGAGAACGCAGTATGTCCGAGAACGACGATCACTCAGAAAGAGGTTTCAAAGAAATAAAGAATCTGCCAGAGAGAGGACTGAGAAACAAATATGAAAATTGGGTTTTCAAGCAAGTTTTGCCAGCGAGGAGAACACTTCCTGAGAAGGAAAAATCGCCAGAAGCTGGCTGGAACAAGCTCCAATCGCTTGTGAGAAAAAGTGGTGAAGCGGAGGCGATTATTCGACCGACCGAGTTTGTAAACGATGAACAAAAGGGAAAGTCCAAAGTTGGTTGCCACAAAGGGCATACTTGGTTTTCAAAGGCAAGAAACGGAGCAAGGTTCGCCAACTTCTGGAGGAAAAAAAGCGGCAGGTCTGCTTTAATTGGCGAGAAGAATGGTTCAATCCAAACCCACACAGAGGTTCATGATGCCGGTAGCCCTACCATTGAAGGGGAGCCAGCCCGCTCTCCACTCAACGAAGACAGTGAACGCGAGAAACGTCTCTCACCTGATCAGAGATTGCCTCTGTCAAGCTCTTGGGACGACGACGATGAATTCTATGAAAAGATGAAAGGCTCAAATGAACCAAGATTCCTGGAATGGTGTCGGCAAAAAGTCATTGGCGTCACCAGATATCGGTCTTTGAAGGAAAATTCCGAAAATGAGCAGGCGTCAAAACGTGCCTTAGTTCTCGCTAACAAAAGGATTAAAAAGCGCAATCCTCCAGAAAACGACTTCCAAGAGAAAGTTTGGAACTACAGGCATGAGTTTAGGATGAATCAACTGACCGCCTACTTCGAGATGCTAGAGGAAGACATCAGACACCCAATATCACGCTCCAAGATGCTGAAAAAGGACATCAAAAACCCCGATGCAAGCTGTGAGCACAAGAAGGAAAAGAAAGCTCGCTTTCCGAGCATTTTTGTGGAGTATGGCCCAGCAGCTAAGGAGTGGCCAGGTGATTCAACACAAATCATCAGACACTGAATGAGATGCTTTTATGGACACACGAGATAATTTCATGGACACTTAAGCTGGTTTTATGGACCACACGAGTTAAAGGATTTGGACTGCTTACCCCGCTGCTAAAACGACTCACGACGGAATGGGGAGTTTGTCGTACCTCAATGGCAGCAAGGAAATCGGAATGGGGATGCTATCTTTCCCTGGGGAAAAAAAGAACTTTGATGCTTCAGTCTAAATGTGTGGTTCAAAGCGGATGCTCGAGCTGGTTCATGGAAAAGACAATCGATGCCTAAAAATCAAGATGACACCAACCAATTTTTTTAGCAAGGTTTGGATGTGGAGTGGGGACTTTACCTCTGATAGAGCTACCAAGTTATGGTTAGCGGAATGTGCTGTCATCTGGTGTTACCAATGGTCGATGGTCTTGTGTCTTAATTGTCTGTGGTTGCTTCTCTCGGTATTTGTCGGTTTCGTCTTGTTCTGTTGCTTCTTGGTCTGTTGCTTCTTGGTCTGTTGCTTCTTGGTCTGTTGCTCCTTGGTCTGTTCCTTCTTGGTCTTTTGTCGCTTTTCTCTCTTTCGGTTTCTTCGTTAGCGATCATCATTTCTTTTGTGGACTCGTTTTCGGCTCAGCTGGTGAGCCTCTTCACTTTTATTTGCTTGATATTACTATTGTTTGACAGAGCCACTTCTTTCTAATATCTCCTGAGGGAAATTCCTTCAAGTAAACCATCTTTCTGCCACCGCGTAGCAGACTGTTTTGAATGAAAAGCTCATTCAGACCTCAGTCATGCATTTTCTGAGGAAATGATGATCTGGTACATCATAGTGCTGTCTGCACGCCATCAGCCCGGCTTTTCAGTTATTTCCTGGTTCGGGAGGAAGCGGGCAGCCAACACTCAAACTCGGGACAGAGACGTTTTCGCTGTTGGGTCAGCTTGGTTTCGTTTGACTTCAGGAGAGATCGGTCGAAACAAAAGAAGGCAGATCTCAAAGAAAAGCTGTAAAGCTCAGAATAACAAGGCAGGTTCAGGAGCTTTCCTCGTTCTCTGGGCGCTCTTTATTCTGTCATCTTTCGTTTCGACTGAATTCTCCTGAAGAGAAGTCATCCTAAAAATGATTGTGGCTTATATCTCGATCAATGGAAATCCCCAAATTGACCCAACAGCGGAAATACCTCTGTCGTGGGTTTGAGTGTTAGCTGCTCGCCTTGCCGATTCCCAACCCAGACATAAAGAAGAAACCTAAATGATGTCCTCTAGCCAGTATGGTGTAGCAGATAATCTTTCTCTCAGAACATGCATTCGTACCATATGGTCATTCGCTGTCTAAAGCCATGAATGACGCCCAGAATTAGAACATTCGATCATAATAATGGATGATATATGGATGCAAAGTGGATATATTTCTGGTAAGCAGGTAAATAATCGTAGGGAAGATGAGAATTCTCGGTACCGAGATCATTGGAAGTCGCAACAGGATTACTTGCTCAATGGAACTGGAATTACTGTCTCGTTAATATAAAACCCGTAAAAAATGAAGATTCATAGTATGTTGTTCAAGCTAAAGTTCTAAAAGGATGTGAACGAGGCAAATGAAGTTTCAAGACGCGCTATGAAGAGCATGACCTCACACTGGTCTACATAGGAGGGTCTAAGTATGGAATCTTGCCGAGTTGGAAAAGGAATGACTACGGGTGCTAGACAAAGCCATCTTTACATAAGCGAATCATCACAATTAACACTTGAATGACTTAGTACTGCGCATTCAAGTATTTCCTTCCTCTAAAGCGTCTTATGGGTATCACAAAAAAATCCCAGCACAATAATATAACCCTCACGTCATCTCCTTCTAATAGACTTGAATCGCTATATTCATAAAGGTATACAAGGGAGCTGATGCTGGCTTAGATTGAGAAGATATGTCTAATTTCGAGTTTCCTCTTTTGGCTACAGTCATATATCACGCGTTGTGAAACCTTTCTCTGCCAAACGCAATATTTCTACAGCCCAGTAGAGTAGATATCAAATTATTTCATAGTGCCCGTCGGGACCATCACAATACATTTAACGTACGGAACAGTCATGTTTCATGCGTATTGTGAGATTCATGCGTCATATAGTAATGCAATAAATGAAGTCTACTAAATGTTTCCACTAACTCAATCGAAAATCATCTCTGCGCATTTGGTTATCCCCTGAAGAGAGCACGAATATGGTGGATTCTTGTAAAGCGGCTTGCACTTATTTCCTTGTTGGTCAAACTGCAACTCTGGCAGTCATGATCGAATATTTTTTTATAGCGAGACCTCTCGAGTCTCAACATATCGAAGAAAACCACCTCTTGCATGGATACACTTGCCGAGCATCCCATAGAGACAAGGTGGCCTCGAATCTCTCTGCCTTGTTAATTCATCGACGAGTTGCTGGTGGGTTTCGAAGAGCGGGATCTAGCCTTTAAAGTCTTATAGTCAAAATAATCCTGAGCGACCGCGAATGCGCACGATGATCACCAATTCCGATCTTATAAACAAATGTTCTCGTCTTCAATGAATGACGACAATAACCATTCTGTTGGCTGCATCAGTCCAAAGCATGTCTGAGAATCCGTGTTGACCACAAATAGGATATAACGGATCGAGCTTGATGTGTAGGGGAACATAGTTCGCGTTCGGCCTATGCCAAAAAGTCCAGCCTTCCTGAGCCGACATTAGTATTTGAGTCTTTGGACTGATCTCAATGATCACCACATTTTTCCACCACTAAAAAAATGCTCAACTTTGGGGCGATTTCTTAGATAAGGGGGCAACTTCAATGAACTAGCCTGGTGTGGCTCCAAACTTGCTAGATCAGTGGCTATTGGACTAGAAATACCGAGAGATACATGATCTAGGTCCAGTTCTGTAAAAGTGGCAGGCTTCAACGTGTCCTTCTGACTGATAAGTTCCTTCACCTCCCCCAACTTGATCCAATTGAGCTGAAGATTCTCAAACTTTGATCCTTCAGATTTATGCATCTTCATCGAGTAATCAGCATCCATTGGTTTTGTCTTGTCATAGCCGATCATGGCAAAAAAAACACTCGTCCATAACCTAGCTTTGTCTCCTTCTTCAATTCTCCGTTTAGTCAAAGTTGGAAACATCTGGTGGAAATTTTCCAAACCAAAAAGGAGGATAATCTGCAGATCCACGCACCAGTCTTGTTGGTCAAAATTAGAATAGAAAATAGGCAAGTACTCCTGTCGATAGCGAAACTCTTGATCGAAAGATCCTATGTGAAAAGAAGCTGCTTTAATTCCCAGTGGGTATTGCTCTCGGACCTCTTTTTTCGCTTTCCATTCCTCGATCTGCTTTTCCTGGAGCTGTCTCGCGAGAGATTCCTTCTCTACTTTATTCGCGAGCTGCAGCTTCTCAGATTGCATCTTGAGATCTTGTTGGAACTTGATTTTTTTCTCCTCCTCTTTTCGCTTCTGGTCAGCAGCAATGCTTGACATAATCTCGAGCTGTCTCCGTCTTTTACGCTCAAGCTTTTGGGCCTCATAAACCTCCTTTTGTCGTTGATCAGCTGGAGAAGGTGACTTTTCAAATTTACGCTTCCTTGCAGCAACATCAGAGTCCCTTCCATCAGATCCGGGATCCGCTGGTGGAACTTGCCCTGTTTGGTCAGGAGTGACTTTGGCTGAATTGTAAGGGGATGCTTCTGTTTCTATGGGCGAGATCAGATCTTTCCTTACAAAATTCGCTTCTTGGAAAACTGAACCACTTCCAGCGCCACTTTCCTTCCTTGAACTGCTACCTGTGCCTTCCCTTGTCTCAAAAGCTGTGCTAGCCTTGATGTGGTCTTTGGAGATCTCGTTGGTGTCATGGTATTCGCTTATTTGCTTCTTCAGGTCTTCAGTTTTAAATTTGGAGTGTGGCCTTTGATGGCCAGACTCTTTCGAGGAATTCGTTATCTGTGCCTCAACTTGATGCTCCCTCTCGTCGGCTTTTTGGTCCTCAGTCTTTTGGTCCTCAGTCTTTTGGTCCTCAGTCTTTTGGTCCTCAGTCTTTTGGTCCTCAGTCTTTTGGTCCTCAGTCATTCGCTTCTCGGTCTTTTGCTCCTCATACATGCTCTCCGCAGTAGTCACCTCCATTGGCTTTGTCTTGCCGTGGTTTTCTGCCTCGTAGTGGCTCTCATCAGCATTCCTGCTCACGATTTTTTTGTCGTCCATCATTTTCGAGCTCTCGCGCTTCTTTTCTTCGTGCTTCTTGTACTCGCGCCCTTGTCCTTCGGGTTTATTTTTTTTGTTTCTCTTTTCTTCGAGCTTCCTTTCTTCGAGCTTCCTTTCCTCGCGCCTCCCTCCGGTAGCATCCATCAATAGCCTGATTTCCTCGGCATCCACGATCGCACCCTCTTTTGCAATCTTCAGGGCAGTGTTCATGGATTTGTCTCTCTTTGAAACGTCAGCACCGGCCTCCAGCAATAGTTTGACCGTATTTATATGGCCTCGTCCTACTGAGTGCATCAAGGCAGTCACGCCGTTCTCGTTCGATGCATTAGCGTTACCACCGAATCCAAGCAGCAAGCTCACCACGCCAGAATGTCCATGATGCGATGCTAAAAATAGCGCATCGTCATGAGGTCTTCCGCCATTGGAAAGGTAGTTGGCAACAAACATTTCGTCACCTTCCGCAGCTCGGCGGAATATCTCTTCCCTCCCTTCCTTAGTGGTGAAGTCAACCCATGTAGTAATACTTTTTGAGCTCGCCGGAGTAGCTTGATGCTCTTCCGACTTAGTCACACCAGCTATTCGTGCAAATTGTTTCAAGAGAGCCTCCAGTTCAGATTTGTGGGGGTCATCACTCTCAATGGAATCAAATGCATTTTGACCCGAGCTGTTGCATACTGTGGGGTTTGCCCCTCTCTCCAGTAGGAATTTGACCGTGTCGACATGCCCATTACTTACTGCATCAATGAGAGGAGTATCTCGATCATACGGACCATTTTGTACATCCACCATAGCCCCATTATCCAATAGTAGCTCAACAATTTTGGTGTGACCCCCCAAAGCTGCTTCGTGCAACGCTGTATTCCCAGCATAGTCCGCATCATTAACATTTGCACCTTTCTCAATAAGTTGCTTGGCTTCGTCGTATTTGCCCTTATCGCAAACCCGTTGTAGTTTTGCCCTACCACTTGCGTCTCGCGATATTTTTCTTGGCCCTTTTTTCGGGGTCTTGGAGGACCCTCGGCTGGTGGATTCTGCTTCCGACTCAGACTCAAGGAACGGAGTTTTCGCCCGATGGATTCTCGCACGCGATAGAAGAACAGGCGGGGAG
Organism: Citeromyces hawaiiensis; assembly: GCA_030567395.1. Classification (NCBI taxonomy): domain Eukaryota; kingdom Fungi; phylum Ascomycota; class Pichiomycetes; order Pichiales; family Pichiaceae; genus Citeromyces; species Citeromyces hawaiiensis. The sequence continues at coordinate 12,387 of JAJLSF010000059.1, forward strand.
TCTGCAACGTCAGTTTCAGCCTCGGAAATCTCTTCTGAGAGATTCGAAGATTGTGAGCTTTCCGCTTCTTCTAGCATGTGTGGATGGAGAGATTGGTCAGAATTCCTAAATGCCCCTCTGGTTTGCAAAATGCACCTTTTGCACTTTCAGAGAAATTATCATCTTTTTGCCCTAACATGAGCTTAATTCAATGGTGACAGGAAATAATTTGATGCTTTTTTTCGAGCTTGCCTTGCATGTATGTGTATATTTGGGTATAAAGAGTAACATCTATCGGGGAGCCAAAGAAATGAGCTGAAATTGGCCGACATGTATGGCCCAATGCAGAGTACTGCTTGAGTCTGATGGTACTTGGAAGAAAGAAAATGATTTTTTCGAAATCAGTATGTTTGAAAAGCTCGGTTTGATCATCGAAACCTGAAGCTGAAGATTCTGTTTCCATGCACAATAATCGTAGAATTACCATCGATTTTGCTGAATTTAACCTAATCAGTGCTCAAGGCTGAAGAAACTAGCGTATCTTCAGTTGATTTGCTCTAAAGCATCAAGGTCCCCTCGGACAAAAAGAACTGTGTCATGCACCCTTCATTTGCTTTGCTTCTCATCACGCGGAAATAAGCGAAGGCTTTTGGGGACCTTGAAGTCTTCTATTTTGCAGCTTGAGTTTCGGTCTCTCAGGTCTTTTGGTCAGACTATAAGTCTTTCCTTTTATACAAATTTTAAGGGGAGACTGCGTGGAGAGCTCTTCTCTACATGGGACTGATCACCTTCAAAGCTCTAAAGAGGGGATCTACGAGCCACACCCATTAAGCATATGAGGCCAGTCACGGTGTGCATCAAGATGTACTTGCACACGCTTAAAGTATAAGAACATGAGGCATGTTGCCAGCATAAGCTCCCTACATCCGAGGCTAAATAGAGGTCGCCAATATCCTATAAGCACAAACACTCACTCAATTGCGCAATATATAATTCCTAAAGCATCACACCATCCCCCCACTCTACCGTGGAAACCAACGATTTTATAGCCGTCCGGGGCAATAAGCTGGCCTGGCTCACCTCCATTATTATTGCCTAGCATTTCGCTTCTGCGGCCGCTGCTAAGCCCTATCTGAATGCCATCAATCCAAGCCCCACATCTAACGATAAAAGAAGTAATCTCTTCGCCAGGCCGTATATCAAAGTCTGTGTAATGAGGCTTTCGATTCCCAAATACGCATGACTCCAACTCGTCTTCTTTGATTGAAAAGGAATTCAGGGCTGTGGAGAGCTTGTGCTTGTAGTTTCTAGCGGGGATGGGTGGCGCTTTTGTGTGAAAAACTTCGACACCATCAAGAGCGGATCCATGATGCACACGAACCTTTGTTACGCTTCCGCCTCCAAAAACAACCATCGGTCTCTCTTCTCCCCCCGATGGATTACCCAAAAGTGATGACTTGAATGCTTTCGCTGAGGCTCCATTGCACAACTTGATATCAAAAGTGGTTGAGCTTTGCCTTACAAATTTGGCAAAGTCGTCGATGTTGGTGGTCCCTCCTCGGGCCACCACTTCGATGTCCAGCTTTTTTCCCCGAAACTGTTCAGGAAGATGGCTTTGGACATCGTTGTAGCCTAGGGTGACGGATTTTTGAGGCCCGGACCCTCCAAGACATTGAGGGAGAAATTCCAAGTGATTTCGGCTCCACTCGCCGACACGGAATTCCACAAGATAAATGCCAGAGTCCGAATTCACCACCACCGCTGAATCTCCTGAGGGCATTATTACTGGCTTTGTGAAAGCTGAAGATGGAGTGACGGAGTCAGGTAGTGAAAACGATCTGTGATAGACAAAATTCACAGCATCCAGTCTATTCCATGTACATTCATCCCGTGAAGAAACAGGTTCCCATTCTCCCCTGTTCGTGCGAACACAGAATGCTTCCCTGGTGAGGAAGGTTCTATTCATTCTAACATAGTCACGGAGCATTACTCCGTTTTCTCTATGCGGACAGCCTAGCAGATGCCCTATCTCGTGCATGAATGCGCCCATGGTAATGGTGCAACACTCCCAGTGAGTCCCGCACTCATTCGCGTCATTGGCTACCTGCTTTGTATCTGTTCGAGTTGTGTCCATGAAACGAAAAGTGAGTTCTTCGAAATTCCTCGGCCAAGAAAATGTGCCGTGGGAGCCGAAAATTGCCAATTTGATATCGTTGTCTCCCCGTCCCAGAGCTGCGTGCGCTAAAAGCAGCTTCATCATAGGGTCCCAGTGGGCATCTAGAATCAAAACCGCTGCCTGAACCGGAAATTCACCCCGATCGGTGAAGGGACTTCCATATTCTTTCAAGGCATCCATTGCTATGCCATACAGCCCTCCTGTTTTTTTTCCTTTGGAATTTTGTTGAGCAAGGTCAGGATCTCTTAGCTCACTGACTGTTTTTTGACTCTTGATAATATAGATCTTGATTTCGCTTCTCTGCACGTCGTACATCTCTTCTTGTCTAGAGATCGTAGACTTTGTCATCTCTTCTACAAAAGGAAAACACAGCGCTCCAAGCCCTTGTTTTATCATGTCCTGTTGAGTGAATGCCTGCATTATTCTTCCGGCCATACGAAGTTTCTTGACGGCGACATCAATTCCATTGCCTTCATAGTTTTTCACGGATTGTGGGGAATCGAACAGCATTGGTGAGTCTTTACCCACCAGAATACAAAGATGAACAGGTGGGGATGGGTTTGGTGTACACTGAATCTGCAATTCAAGAGAAGCGAAGCCAGTTTTACTAAGCGTAGGGGGGCCATTAGCATTCATCACTCCATGGTCATGCCTTAAAACGAGCTCATTCCCTCCTGGGTTAACATGTACGAGCGCTTTGAAGAAGCCCGAATTGATCTCGTAGTACTGTGGTGGAAAAGAGGAAAGGTCCTTGTGGTAAACCGTAAGAATACCATTAGACCCAGCATTTGACTTTCCGTGTAATAAATACACTGGGACTCCAATTGGCTGAGTGGGAGGGTTGAATAGCTGAATAGACATAATTAGTGCAGATCTGAGCCGCAGTTATCTCGAAGGGGTTTATTTTTGTCATCAATTTTTGTCAAAGTAAATTTAGTAGGAGAGAATCTGAAATCGAGTCAAATATCACCTGGAATTAATTGCAAATTACAGTTCGATAATACTCAAGCTATATTTTCAAGAACACGCTATGCTTTTTAGAACTACTCAGGATATTTGGTAACGTTGTCCTGCTTCAGCGTATTAATGATAATGATATTCGGAGGAATCGAAGCTCAGAGCCTTGATGCTCCTCTATTTTGGGATCAAAATTATCTGCGAGGCTTTCCCGGATACCAAAAGAACGAGATACAAGCTTCCGATAGTGACGGCAAAAAATTACCTCTATCGAGTGGCAAGAAGGGGCTTAATTGTCGTGTTTGTGTCTGTAGACCTTTTAAAGCACCCTTTTTGGTGCACTAAAACACTAATGAATACAAGATTGCTAACACACACTAGCTCAAGCCTGCACCAACTCAGAATTTAGACGCCGGGTGCGAAGATAGCGGCACATCTGGTTGAGAATCGTGATTCTTGCCGATTAGTCGGAGTTCGACTTATGCTTGTTTAGTTATATAAAGCAAAGCCCGGGCTTGGTCTAGCATCGCTCCATGGGCCCAATACAGGGAGGAAACTTCAATTGAGAAAGGTAAGCCTAGTATTCTTATACAGCCAGAAATACAACATTACTTTTGAAACGCCCCCAGTGTTTGCAAAATTCTTTTAGAGAAAAAGCTCAAGTAATTACCGTGGCACCCATCCAAAACCATATTCAAGGCTCATAAAATAATTTCTTTACTTTTCTACCCAACAAAAGTTTGTCTCTTTTCGCACTAGGTCTCAATATTAAATAACTCCGAGAGAAGAGAAAGTTTAAATACACCTCGAGTTCTCAGTATTCCAAGCGCGTTTTCTTCCCGAAAAGCTGATCTAAATGGATAAAGATGGCACATTTCTTCTGTAAATCGATGGTTGTCCTGATTTCAGTCGAGGTGTGACTGTCTGCCACAAAAGTTGGCTGACTTGATTCTGAATGACGACATTTAAGCTGGGATTCAATGTTATTCGGTGACTTCGACTTTGTCAAAGGTGGCTTCAATCCCCTGAATGGAAGCTTGATGTAGTCCCTCGTCATTCAAATGTAAAATGAATATAATGTTTTCGTTATTGCAATGTTTTTTGTTATAGAATGCAAGGACGCAGAAGTATAGGTGAGGAAGAATATCCGTACAAATGTTCTGATCCTAAGACATCAACAGCTGCGAGGGCTCTACAACTATCAAGGCAGAGCGATGAAAGAAAGTCTTGGGGCAACTTTCCACGATCAAATTGTACCTCATCAATAGTAAGGCCGCGCGCGACTGCTGCCCATGAAATTCGGAAGAAGAGCTGCGATTTCACACGCACTAATGAAGCAAGATAGGAACCACTTGAGGCTCATCATCTAACAAATGCACGAGGAAATTTTTGCATTTATTTCTTCCTACGCAGAAAAAGTGCAACTTTTGTTGAGCTTTCAATTTGAGGAAATCTGACCAGTGCAAACCCGCCATGGAAAGAGTTAAAAATGGGTAAAGCAACCGATGTGAGTAATCAAAAGAGCAGACTCATAAAGCCGGAAGGGCTTCCATGATGGCGACGATGTTGATGATCATAAACATTACGGTTATAATAAAGATAATTACAAGACGGACAAAAACAAAAACAAATAACAAAGTCTCAGGCTACTCCCTCCTAAAACGAGTATAAATTAAGAGAGCGATGCTACTTTGTGGCTTAATAACGTTCACTATGGAACAAGCAGAAAACGTTTCCTTTTTTCAGTTGCGATATGCTTCCTGGGGTATTCAGATCATTCATTAATTTTTATAGTATTTCCCTCGTCTTTAATTTTTTCTTTTTCACATAAAAGTTCCATTGTATAAATCATCCAAATAACCTATACTATGTACTTCTTAGTACATTTCAACCGATCAAAAATCGATGTTTACACATGTGTAAATTATCAGCCAGAAAATTGCTTCTTGGGTTCCTCCAACCTTGGGATTTTATGTTGAGTTTGATCTGTATTGCATGTCGTTCGTTTCCTTCTCGTTCAAGTTCAATTTGAATCAGTCGTCTTCTCTCAAAAACCTTTCCAAGCGATGACTGATCATACTTTTGGTCTTTTGCGTAATCTACACAGTCCAAACACGATCAGAGAGTCTAGGGATCACATCTCCATATCGCCGTTTGGTTCTAGCAAAGAGGGTTGCTGAGTGAAGCATGTTATAACTTCTTTAAGAAATATTAACCAAAGTGAAGTGTCTTCTGGACCCTCGTGAAAGGCATACCAAAAATAAAAAAAGGTAAGTGAAAAATAGTGTCGTTTTTGCGCTTTTAGAAATGCAATCCTCGATTCTTCTCGACTATTTGAAATAGCTGGTGATTGATCCCTAGCCTTTAGGCAGTGTAATTACCGAGCAAGAGCCATCGCTCTCTCTGACATATACTGCTATGCAAACAGGTGAGCAAAGAAAGATTTTAGAGGTGACTCATCTTCGCCCCCTTAAATTCATTCTTGTTGCCTCTGAATAAATGATAGAACTTTGGATTATAAGCCTCAGCTAGCCAATGATTAAACTAGCTGAAATAATTGACGGCTTCAACATCGAAAACCAAAACTAAATAGCAGGACATTTTATTAAAATCAAAATCAGCTTAAAAAGGGGTATAGACGAAAAATTTATCTACAAATATGCTATACTTACTGCCCCTGCCTCAAATTGTTCAACTTCTCACTGAGTTTCTTCATTGCTGAAGGATGAAAAGAATCACTCGGGGCCCTTGCGCGTCTCATGTCATGAGCAGGGTTACTGGCGGTACGAGCTTTCCTCACAGCGTCCAATACACTGGAAGATGAGCTGGGACGACTTTCGGAATCCAAAACTGGTCGTTTGGGTGCGGTGGGGACTACAGAATACTTCCTCTCTTTAAACCCAACACCCACTTGCTTCACTGTCTTTTTATTTTGCAAAGTTTGAGGATCCACCTTGTTGAACCAGTCACTCGCTTCATCGTATTCATACAGGGAATACTCGACGCCGTATGGCTTAGGCTCCAATAAATAAAGAGTATGCAGCGGTACGTCAAGATCGCCGATGGCTGTTTTATCGAGATTCAAAAAGTAACCCAAGAGAACCCTCGCCACGACTCGATGTGTAATGAGCATTACGTGATCAGTGGTTCTTTCAATTTCACTAATAACTTGGCGGAGCCTATTGATGACATCGAGGTAAGACTCTCCGCCCACCCCGGGATACCTGTAGCTGAGTTTGTTATGCAATTTGGCCTGGAATTCCTGCGGATATTCAGTCTGAATATCAGAGTACGTCATTCCGTCAAACTTACCAGCACCGATTTCATCGAGCATACGAAGTTCCTTGATGAGGAATTCTTGCTCGTTGAAAAACTGTGTCGTCTCAACGCCTCTTCGAAGCATCGAGCTCCAGACACTGAAGGAGGGCTCAGGAGGATCCTGTGGCTCATCCTGACCGTATCTAATATTGATCTTTTCATTAAACGTGCGCAGCTGATACTCGCGGAATTCTTTTCTTTTGAACTCCATAAATCGAGGTAGAGCTTTGGCAAACCTCGTGCCTCGCTCTGTGAGTCCGGAATCACCTCCAATTCTGCCATTCACATTATCTACCGATTCGCCATGCCGTGTGATCCAGATCTGTCTCTCCGCCAGATTGAAATTCAGCAAATAATAGATGATCTGAGACCCCAAGTACCCTTGAATGTTGTATGTGATGACTTTTCTTCCAACGTCGATCATCTTGACGTACTGGAAATTCGAGGACTTACCTTGTTCTTCTTCCTCGTCGATTGTCTCATACGCGCTTTCGTAGTTCTTCAGCCGTTCCACGAAATCTCTGTAGGCCTCTTCGGGATTCACATTTTTATAGTCCGGGCCGCTTAGCTTCAATCTCATATTTTCCTCAATGATGGCCCTGTCTGTACATATGCTTTCCAGAAACAGAACTTTTAGTTTTCCTTTGGTTCTCGCCTCGATGGCATCCAAGATGCGAGTTCTTCTGAGCTTGGTGGAGTTCGTAGCATCGAATATACCAACACAGCCGTCACCATTGAGAAGGTAGTCCAGCAGATTTTCTAGTGTGTTGAGAGCCCATAGCTCACGCATCTTCACACTTTCCTTGTTATCTGGAGAGAAAAAGTCAGCCTGTTGTGAGCCACGAGCTTCCTTGCGGCGAGTGCTTCCCACATTGAAAAGTCTACAGTTAATCTGAAGCCAATTCAAGTAACGCGTCAATTTGTTCGAAAGATAGGATTTACCTCTTGCAGGAAGCCCAATCATCACCACAACAACTTTTTCACTAGTGGTAATTCTGCCCTCGGGGTTTGCACGAGACCTGGTTTGACCGGGTATATCCAAGGTAGGTGGAACCGTCTTGATAATCTGAGAGTCCAAAGATGGTTTAGTTGGCGGGTTTTTCTGCTGCGGATCAGGTTTCGGCCCTTCTTCGAGATCGAGCCCCTCGTCTTCTTCATTGTCACTGGGTCCTAATGGTGAAAACGTGGGCGAAGCCGTTGTTGATACGACCGGCGTATCTGTCAGAGGCCTTTTTTGAAATAAAGGCAGCCGTTCTGGAGTGCGAGATTGATACTGTGGTGTTTTGAAGGCTGGAGTATCGTCAGCATCTGATACCAGCACATTTTCAAACGGATCGGAATCTGGATCCTCTAAATTGAACTTAAGAGGATGCTGGCTCATCGTTTTGAGGTGCAAGGATACTGAGATGCTTGCTCACCGCATGTCAACCACGTGATATATTACTAAATCTGTTGGCCTTTTTAAACTTATATGAACCCATTCGGTGGTAGATATTTAGACCAAGCTTACTCACATCGGTCTGCAACAGTTTCGTAGTTTCGCATTAGGTATGTCAATGCAAGTGAACACTCTGGTTTCTTTTGGGTAGACGAGGGATTGATTGATTATCAAATAATGTTGAGGAAAGAAAAGAGGTAATCAGGGAAAAAATTGCTTATAAATCTAAAGCCCTTCAAGTAACTCACCGGTTCTCACTTTAGTGACTTCTTTCCACCATCAGTTCCTTCCCAAGGAGGATGGAATAGACCGGGCTTACAGGAGTCATACCCTGAATGAGAAGATACATTTATTCAGGAGATTGAACTTTGAGAATTCACCTGATCTTGTTTCATCGAACTATCTGGCCTCTTGCGGCTGTTTGCCCTAAAATACTCAACGCGTCCTGGATTCGCAATCTGAATAAAAAAGACATAAAGACGTCGAGAGGCATACCTGGAAAAATTCAAATACCTGCTTTTTCCTAAGCAGCGTACCCTATTCTCGTCCGTCCTGCGCTTGTGCTTCGTGGTCTCGGATCCGATTTTTATTATTAAGATAATCTCCAAAATTACTTGATAATGAATGGAACGGATTACGTGATTCAACACCAATACCAGATAATCAATCTCGGCTTGAGGTTAAATCAGATTGTGGATGATGTTGTATTAAAGAATTTTCGTGGCACGTGGACTTTACCTCTCATAATCTCTCATCATCTGCTGCCTCGAAGCTAGAAGGTGTCGGATTATCAGCCATAATCCGAGAAAACAATATGACGCAACTTTGGAAAAAGAAAAGACGGTCATGACTTTTCGGAGTAAGAAACGACTATCATGTCTAAGCATGCATGACTTGCGGATAAGTCACTCATGATATGTTACATCACATGTGTTTCCCCACATCAATCGGTATATAAAAGAGGCCACAAACCTCAACTATGTAGCAGCTTTAGGTAGAATAAAAGCCTTACATTGTCAAACATAAGTGGACATTATTACTATCGATTACTGGAAATTCTAAAAGAACAATCAAGACTGAGAGTGAATCACCCTGCCGAAGTTGCTCAACATGGCATTGATGCCCCGACCGAAGCTCCCTGACCTCCGCACTTAGACAGATGATTCATTACAAATTTATTGTTGAAAGTCGGGTTTCTTCTGTTTAAAGATTTTCACTGACATAAAGAAGTCGATGTTATGTTACCTGCGATTTCAGCTTACTCCGGTGCTTCCTTATCGAAGGCTTCTCTTGGTAAAAGTGCGACTTAATTTCAGAATCTGACATCAGCCTATAGGTATCCACCGGTAAGCCGCGTTCAACAAAGGGAAATCGCTTTCAATTATCATTGAGCCACGAAGGAGAACACAAAAAATCAAACTGAAAATCGCGAGTTACTTTCAGTTTTTTACCAGTATTGTCCCGATTTTGGACATCGCTAAGTTAAAGTGTCTTGATGCGACACTCTATTCACGTGTCACTAAGCCTGGATTACCCGACAACGATGGCTCTTCTTCAAACTTCCTCAAATGATACCCCTCATGGCAATCTCGGGCCTGAGGAGGCTTTCTCCACTTCTTTGTGATGGCTATAAAAGGCCTCACCTTTTACTCTTCT
>JAJLSF010000060.1:0-21311 GCA_030567395.1 Citeromyces hawaiiensis
CTGTCAGCAATATGATGTTTAAAGAAGGGTTAACTTTATGCCACAGCTCTACTCGTAACCTTAAAGCTACCTATATTAGCTGATTCTGATCATACTGACCAAATGAAAGCTTAGAGGGTTCTTTTACGTAATCTAGACTAGCCAGCTGATTTCGACACCGTCAGATCTTCTAACAACCTTTACGTAGATCAACCATAGTAGAGCGATCAAGCAGGCCAGAAAACATAAGAAGAGTCCAAATCGAAGCCACATATTACAATACGGGTAGAGCTCGTGAGCCGTCTAGCGAATCCTTGCGCTAAGAGGCCAACGCGCATTCACCTATCTGGCACATCTCACCCAGCATTTCGAGACATGAAATTGGGTGAAGAAATTCAGTATTGTAACTCTTTTTTCATGCTCACTTCACCCTCAGTGTCTATTTTGCCACAATTTTTTGGCTGTTACCATAACAGCTGCATCATGGAGTCCATACATGGAGGAGCCATTCGTAGCGACCTTCAAAACAGACTTCAGATCTCATAGACAGCAGATCCATCAATCAACTCCCAGCAACCCTTCACCAAGGCGAAGAACGCGGGCACACTTTTGCAGACTCATCAGCAGGTGTGGTGTCCGAAACACCTCAAAAATTAGATATCTTGTAGCAAATTATATCAAGCAAATTAAAATGTAGAGTCCCACCGGTTCAGACAAACAGCGACTCAAAGCTCTTTCAAATATAGAAAGGCACCTGCAACCATTAGACAACCGAAAGCTCAGCAAACCAAAAAAGTATTTCAAAAGCGACAACCAATCAAGATAACCAATCAAGATATCCAATCAAGACAACCAATCAAGACAACCAATCAAGACAACCAATAAAGGCAACCAATAAAGGCAACCAATCAAGACAACCAGTTCAAGAAGAACGACAACGACAATAGACGAAAGCAACCAGAAAACAACCATCTTCGACACCAGCTTGAAACTCCAACCTGAACGATACTGAAAGACTGAGACATGATTTAACCTTTTTTTGGTGGAGATAAAGTCCCCTCTGTATTTTCCACCGTGCTGCTGTTTTTGACAACAATATGAGCTCCCCAGCCCCGTGTTGCGGGTAAAGTGAGCAGCGGTAAAGGTCCGGATCATGCCTGTCAGTCGATGCAGTATTTTTATGCTGCTGCTTTTGTAGTGGATATAGGATCCCCATCCTACACATTTTCAAAATCACAGCAGTTCAAGCGGTCCTATAATAAGCCATTTTCGTAGAAGCGGCTGTTTGAAGATTCCTCACATCTCAGGTCGACTGGTGTCGAGTGCGCCATTATGGGACAAAATCCTTTTGCAAGGACGAAAACCTTGAAACTACTACTCTAAGTGCAAGTTTCTTGCTTCTATGTTTTCTGTGTTTGCGTTTCTTGCGCTTTTCGGTTTTCTCGCCTTTCATTTTGCAGGCAGGTTCTTCGCCTTCCTTCACTTCTTTGTCGTTGAACTCCATCTCGAGATGTTCTTGTCGCGGGTGATCCAGGTTCCGTTGTTTTGGTGATTCTTCGTCTGATGGATCGGCTTCCGATAAGCCGTAATACAATGGGAAGTCATACGCGTATGGCACCTTACGAGGGTCAGCTTTTCCTATCGCCATCAGAAACCACCTCTTGAATTTATTGCATGGTTTTGGTTTTGGAATTAATCTCTCCATCCTTGTCTTTTCTGTTTGCTTCAAAGCAACATCATCCTGTTCTGGTTCTACTGGGAGTTTCTTCCTTTTCCACAAGTGGAAACTGCATCTTTCGCTTTTCTTCATTTTTGAAAACCACCCTTTGACCTTTTTGCAAGTTTCAGCCATGTGAGCTTTGAATCTTGCTTCGCGGGCTTCCTGCAGCTCTTGAGTCGCAATCGGCGGATCTGTAAGACCCTTGTCCTTTGCAGTCGACTCCAACGGCCAATCTCTAAAGGCCTCGTCGGTGACATCCTCCAACTTGACGGAGTGTATGTGTTTGCAAATCTTGTCTTTTTCATCAGTCTCGTTCAACATGTCGAACAACCCCGCGCGACTAGCAGCACAATCTGAGTCGTCAAAAGAACCTAGCTCACCAACATGAAACTCATCCTGAGACTGATTCTCACAAAAGCTAACCAAACCAGCACTATGTTCAGTCGAGTTTTCGGTCTCTTCTAGACCTCCTGCATCGCGTGCCTTATCAGTCTCATTCAACTCGAACAACCTCTTTTGTTCCCATTCTTTGTTGCGGTTAGCAAATCTATTCGAGCTAGCAGCGGTAGACTCATCACTACATGTCTTTGATGACAACCAACTGAAGTTTCTTCTGAAGCCATGAGGAGCCTTATCCTCTGCTGCCTCATTAGCAGGCACAGGCTCTTCTCCATCAGTTGAGCCGCCTTTTTTTACAATTGATTTCAGCTTATTGAAGCATTTTTCCCATTTGGACTTGGAAAATGACTCGGTACTGGGTGGGAGACTTGTGGTTGCTGACTCTGGAAAACATTCCATCTCGTCAGACTCTTTGTCAGAGCTTTTGTCGGAGTATACACTATATATAGCTTTCCCATTATCCTCTAGCGTGCCGGCGACCACTCTACAAGAGTGTTCCGAGCTTTCGCCCTCAGTAAATCTATTCTCGTGATTGGATTCTGGAACAGGCATGGAAGTGTGTCTGCCAGCCATGTTCAGGTCCTTGCAAAATTCCTCGAAACAAGCTTCATCTTCATCACGATCTCTCGAGAGCTTGGTCTCGCTGACCATATGTGCACTAAAGTCTAAAGCTTCTTTTCCGGAGAAAGAGATGCGATCGGCTGACTCGGCTTCATTCATTTGCTCGACTTGTTGACACTTTGCCAAGCCTTCTTTGACCCCGTCGTCATATTCTTGTGGAAGGCGGCTGTCGAAAGTCTCTTCGTGGACCTCCAAAGTTGCAACTTCATGAGCAGAAAAAGGCTCATATGAGCTATTCGACTCAGCAACACTTTGCTGTCTTGCGGCATGCTGAACGTCCAGTAGGGGGCCCCTTGCCGGGATGTGCATTGTGTCTAACTCCTCGTTGGGAGTAAGCTCACCAACCATAGTAGCAAAAGCATGAAGCATTGTGCCGGTTGTAGAAAATTCGGCAATCAACTCACGGATTTGGTCATGCCTCATGGGCACCCAGAGGAGTGGGTTCTCTAAAAACAAATAGAAAACATCTCTTGTGACCGCTTTTTGCAAAAGCTCAATTTGTTGAATGGAGTAGACTTCATGTCTTGGTTCTGGGTAACGAGAATCTGCGTTTGGCCAAAACTCCATTAATTTTCTCTTTAAAAAAACCAGCGACCAGTTTGCATAGGGTACGAACTCTTTGTGAGCTTCTAGGTCCCTCAATATTGAGATTGGATCAATGATGAACCCTTCAACTTCCTTTTTCAAGGTGTCAAGACGGTCTTTCGGGACTGGCATATGAGCAACTCGATCTACCACAATGTTCCAAAAGTATGAATCACCGATCCCCCACTTGATTAATGGGATCAGGTCCTTCTTGTCTTCCGGAATAAATACCTCTACACTATCAGCGGTGCGGTTGGTGGTTTCGATCTCAGACTCAGCGATGAGGTTTACAGCAAATTGCGGTGCAGTGTCCTGCTTTTTGAGAATTGCATTCTCAGGGTCATCCGTTGCACTAGAAGCACCCTTCAATTCTCCCTCAAAGGGCTTGACGGGGACATCTTTGCCAACGTGAGATACCCCTTGACGTCCAGGGGTCCCAGTTGGCTTGTGCCCCCTCCCTTCTCCCGGGGAGAAGTTGAATTGAGCTTCAGGTCCGGATTGGTGGTGTTTAACAGCGTTTTGAATTTGCATTGTGCGTGGTGCTAAACTGAGTACACAAAAGCAGGGGCCAGCCTTATGCACGATCATGCATGATCGTGCATACTATAGAGGTAAAAACTCGTACGTCCCTCATTTTATGGGGCCTCATCGTGTCGAAGAGACCCTTCCAGCATCTGTAGACCGCATTCCAGGTGCGTGAAATGCTTCACCTTAAAGCGCTTCCAGCATCACCAGACATCTTCCCCTAGTCGCCAACCACCCCTTGTGGGGCACCTTGTTGGGCGGCCGTCTAGGTTTCTGGAACAGGGAGACAAATAGTTAGCTTTTCAGGGTTGCAGCATCTAACACCTCACTGTCATCCCAGTATCCATTACCACCAGAACTTGTTGTTGACATGTGATGTACGGATGTAGTGAGAGCCCCCTTAAAATCATTGACTAGACTAACATAACAACACTAAATTTGGTAGACAATGATGTCTGGTTGCGAATAGTATGGAAGGAGAATGAGTCTTCAAGCTATAGCTATCTACATAGAAGGTAATACAAAGTAGAGAAAGTATAATTTCGATTACATAGCAGAGCCTTCATAGAAGATGATACAAAGCAGATAATACAAAGAAGAACTCGTTCAGGCTCCTCCTTTTCTGGAAAGATACTCCCTTCCTCAATTTACAATTTTCGGTTTCTCTCCCCTCAGCTGGGTAAAGTCTCTGTGAACTACAATCCTTGAAGCAGCGAAGCGAACCAGGCGTGGAGTACATAAGATAGATCATTGAAAGACTCACGAAATAATTGAGGTGGTTCATCTTTACATTCTGTGAAATACCCCACAACTCATACAATATCCATTCCCTACCTACCGAAATTATTAGAACACATGAAGCCTCCATTAAACGGGCTTTCGCATGACTTTCATATTTTCTTAAACAATAGTGTAACCCACAGAAAATGGTTGCATGACAGCCAACGTCTCACTTCTTCAGCTAATCTGGCCTCAACCTTCAATCTCTAATACTTCTTCTAAGCAACTGCACCATGTCCTATCAGCCGCAAGTGTATTCACTGAAGAAGTTCCTCGGTTGATTTCATGAAAAGAGAGGCCATTTCACATCTACCTTCATTGCAGCTCTTGTCATACCGGCCGAAAAACGTCACAGAAAAGATAGAAGAACTCTTTTCCTTCCTCGGTTTATTTGACCTAAAGGAGATTATTAGCTGCACGAGAACGACATGAAAAGTTCAGACTAAGCCAAACGAATCTTTGTAACGATCAATCAAAACCAATCGAATGTAGCTGAAGAATGCCATCCACCCCTCTCTAAAATACATACTGCTAATGCTCATCGTTTTGCCAGACTCAAATGACTAGTATCCGTCTCACCATCCCCGTTGTGTTCCTCTATCTTTTTTCTTCCTCAAACTCCCTGAAGGGATTCTTTGTTGCCGTCCATTTCATAAACCGGCAGATGGGTATTCAACAAACATTATGCTAGCGGATTTCGGTCCAGTTTTTCGCCTTTGATGAACCATCAGTCAGATAAAGATTTGATCTCCTCTTTCATATTAGGAGTGGTGGCCATTTACCTTTTCAAATGCAGACGCCAAACTTGCTTTAGACTCATTTTGAACGCATCTCATTCAGCTGGCTATACCTCTTTAAGCATGCACACTATGTCACGGGCTGATCCCCTGGATGATAAAGGGCCAACTTCATTAGGTCGGTTGCTGCCTCGGCTTGCAGAAAATCTCTCGCTGTTGTCATGCCTTGTCTCTATGTATTATAAGAAGGTGGACAGTTTGAATACCCGGACAACGTCACCACCTTTATGGCGGACATGAATGCGTCTGCAAGGGAAAGACGAACTTATTTTACCTTACGCAAAGGGAATGCACAAACTCTGATAAGGACTCTACAGCCAACAAGCTCACAGGAAATTGAGTAAAATGTGATGTTGTCTGTCACACTCTCAAGAAAGAGAAAGATAAGTGCAAGAGACGAAAGCTTACGCCGAACCTTTACAACTGACGACATTGCTTGAGTTACTTAAGAGGAAAGAACGGCAGCAAAAGGCTACTCGCTCAGTTGTGTCAACTTTCCGTCTTATGGTGCACCGCGTCTGTTTCTTCGAGATCCATTGACCTGGAAACGTGACATTGGCCTTGAGCATTCAGAACCTGCCTCGGAACCGTTGTGGGTTGTTTAGTGTCATGCAGAGTACGTTTGTTGACTTATGCGTGACTTGGTTTGGGGCTCCGAGAATAGATCACTGAGATGTGGCCCCAAGTAAGGGGAACAATGGGGGGGGGCATCAGAGGTTGAATAAGAAGAGTAGACTGTGTATTGCACATTATAAACTGTGATTGGGACTGCACAGGATGAGCTCATATCTATACTCTGGTGATTGAGATTATGTATCAAAGGCTCCTCTTCCATACACATTCGTCGTAGTCAGACATCACTGTCAGCCATCTTCTATATTTTGAAAGCTTCGTTACAATTATGGTAAGCCAGCACGAAGAGAGAGGCCTGGCAATAAAAGACAATGCTATATATATTTGATATAAGACATAAGTGCCTTTCGATGGAACAATCAAGTGAGTGATTTCTTTTTTTGCCAAAAGCTACAAACCTGCTTCAAGTGAAATATTTATTAGCGTAACAAACCTGCAATATACAATCAGAGACGTCTACCACGTCTACCACCCTTCTTTCTGGTGGAGTCTGATGGGACTGGGGTAACGTCCTCGATACGGCCGATTCTGAGACCGGATCTGGCCAAAGCTCTAAGAGCGGATTGACCACCTGGACCTGGGGTCTTTGTCTTAGTTCCACCGGTTCCTCTAATTTTTACGTGGACGGCGGTGATACCAACTTCTTTGCATCTGGCAGCAACGTCTTGGGCAGCCAACATGGCGGCGTATGGAGAAGACTCGTCTCTGTCGGCCTTAACCTTCATACCACCGGTAACTCTGGAGATGGTTTCTTGACCGGAAAGATCAGTTACGTGGACAAATGTATCGTTGAAAGAGGCGTAAATACGGGCGACACCGAAAACCAGCGTTCCATCTTGGACTTGGGGACCCAAAGTAACGTTTTCTGCAAAGTTAGTTGAATTGGACGGGGGATCTCACTCACGTTTAGAAGCCATGCTGATGAACTGTAAGTGTGGATTTTTCAAAAAAAACTAAGCGGTACGAGGTGTGCAGGTGGGAGATGCACGGTGTGTGGGCTGATCCAGAAGGGGAAAAGCAGTCACACGAAGGGCGAGGAGAGGGAAAGTATTGGTTGGGGAACGACCTTGAACAAACGTTAGGCATTTCAGTGATATATCAGTGTTAGATTGATTACAGACAAAGTGTGGAGTTAAATGATAGTTTTACTGTACATATATTAATCTAGTAAACAAATCCAAGAATCTTACCAGAAACGTGCTTTCTTCTGGCCTCCTCGTGGTCCATGATACCAGCAGAAGTAGTCAAGATAACGTAACCGAATTGTCTAGCAGGCAAAAGGTTGTCAGTCCATCTTTCAATGTCCTTAATTTTAACGTTGAATCTTGGGGAGATGACACCACACTTGTTGAGTCTACCGTTGAGTTGAATGACGATTTTACCAGATCTGTGGTCGTCAATGTATTCGAATTCACCAATGTAACCGTGCTTTTGCATGACGGACAAAAATTTGATGATAACCTTGGAAGAAGGTCTGATCAAAACTTGACGCTTTCCGGTTTTCTCGGCGTTGTTGATGGCGTTCAAAGCATCGGCTAGCACAGATGTTCTTGTCATTATGTGTCTTGGTGGTGTGGTTGAAAAATTCAGGAATTTACCCTCAGAAATCGCGATGGAGGTGTGCGGATAGACGGAAAAAGCAGTCACAAGTGCTGCGTGCGCTAATCAAATCTGTAACAAGTTTCTGAAGGAGTATTTTTTCCAGCTTGCACATACATACATTTAACGATGCCTGTAAGTGAAGTCAACATGATTATGTCTAACCAATAGTCTCAAAAATCTTTCAAGATTAAGCAAAAGCTCGCTAAAAAGGCCAACCAAAACAGACCTATCCCACAGTGGGTCAGAATGAGAACTGGCAACACCGTTCACTACAACGCCAAGAGAAGACACTGGAGAAGAACTAAGCTCAACTTTTAAGTTATTGGGCAGCTGCTTGTGGTGTATTTTAATAAAGTGATGATTTGTTAGTTTTCCCGTAAAGGAGCTCTAAGTCTAAACTGATGAGAAGCAAAAGTACAAAACGTTCCTGCTTTAACGATGTATTGAATATTTAAACCTCCTCTTCAAAAACTGTCTCAATGGGCTTCTCCATAAATGAAGCATGGGTCAATACAGTAACCATGGATGCACCAAGCAGCCATAGCATTGCAGAGATGGGAGAAGCCAAAAATCCCAATGGAACAACAACTACGAGTAGTCCAGTATATAACTGAGACGTTGTCAATCTTGCGAACCCCAATTCTAGATCTTGGCCATTAAGTTTCCCGATTCCCAACACTCCAATCGCAGTGAGAGCGAGCACGAAAAGCAACAGCGGATTTGTAACTAAAGAGTAAACACCCAGCAATGCCACAACACAGATGTAGTTCGGCTGATAGTATCCCAAATTGTAAGAAACACGTTGCTGTACTTCACCGAAATCTGCCGGTTTCGACATTCTTCTTATATCGAAGAATTCGTGAGGAGGCCTGATCTGAGACAGTTTGTTCTGCAATGACGTTGCATCATTCTTTGTGTTAATGAAAAGGTATTGAGTATACGTACGCGTAGTCTTTCCAGGCTTAAGTGTTCCGAAAACTGCGATAGCTGAGAGTACTTTTCGTTAGTTGAAAGCCGACAGAGTAGACTTACTGCTATTGACGAGAGTTGAGACATAGGGCGTTTGGTGCAGATAACAAGGTGGTGTATGGATATATGGGTGGCGCGTGCTCGCGGACTCTGGATAGATCCAACAACTGTCCTAATTGACGTTCGTTTTCCAGGCGTTAGTGAGTGAATTTTCAAGCGATCTTATCTTCTTGCCTGGATTGACACCCCTCAACTATTCGGTAAGTTTGAAGGTTTACAATATGATAGAAGGCACTTTGTTCAGAGTTTTGAGGCCGCTCCTTCAAGCTGAGCTATCGCTTCACAAGAGTCTCCATGTATCTATCGCTCGTAACTAGAGCAGCATGGAATCGCTCCATCGTCCCCAATGAGACTCTCTTTGAGCATGCGAAAGTGCGGGCTCTGGTATCCATCCCATACCTCTCAATACCTCAACTTGATTTGCTTCGTTGTATTTCGAACTGAACATTTTATGTACGATCCATCTGCCTGTTGCTTTCTGCCAGAGCTTTTAATGAGACCATCCGCCGTGAGTTCTTCATCGAAAGTCTTCCTATATAGGATGGATGAGTGTCTTTTCCCAACTAACAACCAATTTGAGTGGCTCTCCTTTCATATCTCTCCTGATTCAGTAGTGTTCCTCCACTTGCAAAACGAACATGCAGAAGGCGTAGGGTCGCGTGATCGCCTCCTCATATTTACACTAACATGGCTTCCTGGCTGAAAAAGGAATTTCGATTCAGCTTCCGGATGTAATACCAAAAAAAGCTCATAAAAGTTGTATGGTGTTAATGTCACGATTGGCCATTTTAGGGCATCTAGGGCATTTCCACTCCACATACTCGGTAAATCTAAACAGAGGATATCCTTTTTTGGTTTATTGGCTTATCGAACTTGAAAAACTTGACTATTGGGTCTTTGAACGGGTCCCGTTCAGTTTACAATGCGTATTGGGTGATCCATTACCGCTGTCTACTTATAAGTCAGTCCCACATCTTGTAATGAATAGCAGCTTTGTGTTCTACCTGCAGAAACTTTCGAGACGTGACATGATAACTATGCATAGAAACCTGATACCGACCGACAAGAACCAAACAGCTCCACTTCACCCTATTGTCGGTGAGTATTGGAGAAAAACAGCTTTGGCTAGATGTTGGGGATTTGCGGCTTGTGGACTCATGGGTGCTGAAAGTGAAACGCTCTATTGTCCGAGGACACTGCACTTCTCAGTAGGGCGACAGACGAATTTGACTGGGAAAGTATTTTACTCGACACTGTTGTGACATTGTTGACTAGATGTCATTATGAGAGGCATGTTCATTGAATTCCCTTGAGAAAAATGTGAGATAGGTAAATCCTCTGGAATCAATCAATGTGACAAAGAATTTTTCGGTAGAGGTCAAATCAGAATCAGGACTTTACAGTGAATTTAATAGGATGCACATTGTTGGGCTCTCTCCGGAACATCGGCTGTCAGAGCTCTGTACAAGCTGGTTACACACCGACTGGAGGTATAAGAGATTGAGCATGAGAATAGAGGGAACAACCCAGGCCAATAAAAGTTAAAAACGTTTCCTGTGTCACTCAGATTGCATTATCAGTGAGTCTACATGCGAAAACGTAGTCGATGCCTTCGAAACCGAAGAAGTAGTAAGCTGCGAGGACAGCATCAAATGCAAGACGAGACTTTTGTCTCCATACGTCCCGGAACCTTCTATAACGACCTAGGTGGGTGGAGCCAGTCTGACGCAGAGCCAGTGGTGACGCTGATTAACCCGTGAGCATTCTTACGCTCTACACCCATCCTTTCGCCTTTTTTTGTTTCTAAAGGTCCTCAGCTTACGCTTTGTGGCAATCTTACAGTTCCCACCCATCAAATCAGTCATGGTAAATTAAAATACACCGCTCAAAAGGGCAAAAAAAAAAAAAAAAAATCAATTCCTTGGAATATCATCCAGCTTCACCTTGCCCGACTCAATCCAGTAAGGATCCATCAGCTGGTCGCGCTTCTCGTAAAGATACCTGTATGAAGTCTTGATGGTACCATCAGACACACCTGTGCGGTCTGCGATTTTAGAAGGCTGCACAGGGTTCTTGAAAAGCATGGCCGCCATATAAATGACAGTAGCGGCAATAGTGATTGGTGACCTTCCAGCCAGAACGCCAATTTCTTTGGTTCTTTTGGCGATATACTCGGCAGCATTAGATATTTGAGTGGATAGACCCAGATGACTGCAGAACCGCCCTATGAGGTCCTCCGCATTAGTGGTAGAGACAGCATCTGTTGTAGGTGCACCGTTACTGAGCCCGTGGTCCTGGATAACTCTATTCATGATTTTGAAAACTTTGCCAATTTCCTTCCTTGGAACATTGGTCAAAGCCCATATCTCCTTGAAAGTTCTAGCCACATTAGCCTTTCTACAGCCTATGAAAATAGCAGCAGCAATGATACTTTCCTGTGATTTCCCCTTGAGAGCTCTCTCGTCGTGCACAATCTTGAACACTTCCTTTGCAGCTTCTTGCACAATCTTTGGCAAGTGATAACCCTCGCACATTTGGGACATTCTTGCATAAGCAGACTGTAATGCGTGATCTCTACGGTCTACGATACTTCTACTCTGCGCTTTGTTGAGTTCCTTACCGGCCCGAGACGTATCGGGAGAATACGATATCATGGTGGATAGTTGGTCCCCGTCTAACAGAGGATTGGTGGCGTCACCGACACGCGACGGGTCTCCTCCATTTTGGTCATCGTTACTAAATGTTCTCCATTCAGAACGGGTATCTACTATTCTGTCACTCAACACAAGCCCACACAGAGCACAAACAACATCCCCCTCACTGAACCTCTCAACCAAGTCGGGAGGGTATACTTTGCAGTCCGGACACACCAGAGAGATGTTGAGGTTCGGTCCGAGAAACTTTTGCTCTTCATCTGCTGCCGGGGACATCAGTTAGTGAGTGGTGTAGAGATGTAGGAGAGGCTCTCTGGTTATTAAGCAAACACATCAGTATATCATTTTTTGCTGCTCCCTGCTATGAGCATCGCATGTAGACCTAGGGGGTTTCTCAGCCGCCTTTTACTGGCAAAAGAAGACAAAGCATGTCGCTAGCGCGCAGGTCAGGTATTTAGCGACTATGCTATACTATTGACCGGAGCTATGAGAATGCCGAACCAACTACTGGTGGTGAATGGAATAGGAAAAATATCTTGCTAATGTAAGACATTAAGCCGTCTATCACATTTACTTTGACACGATCTGAAGGATGCTATTATTCAATATGTAGGTCCGACCGTTATCCCATAGATGTGGCATGGTCTGAGGTCAATCATGATGTTATACAACCTGCGGTGGAGATGCCTACGCGCTAGTTAGACCACAATAATCCATTTCGCGCCGATTATCAGTAACATATTTGGCTATTATGTTATGGTAGGGTCAATAGAGACATCCAGGCATGATTTACAAATGTGACAAACCCACAAGATATTGATCAATACCGTCCATCTATTCCAACAGCAGTTTTCCATGCGCAGGTTCTTTCTTCGATTGTCCGCCCACTATGTCGCTTCTCTATCTGCGATATGACTCATTCCTTTGGTCTATTCCTCCAGCTCACCTCTACCAAAGAAAACCTCCGCGACCTCACCGACGACCTTTGAGGGAGAATTATTGATTGCTGACACGGCCTGAAGTGTCACCATTGATAATACATGCCGCATGTGAGTCCTTGAAGCTGACGTTTTTCAACCAGTAACTATTCAAGGTCCCGAATGCTCTCTACCATTTTGGAAACCTGCTCGACATCTTCAAAGCTCTTGTCAAAAGCTCATTGAGCGGATAGGTCGCCACTCATCATACACAGTGAGTATTCCTTCTCTCTATTGTTTGCAAATGCAAAAGGTATTACAGACTGATTCAATCTGATCTCTATGTCATTCTCTTTGCTCTCAAAAACGTATGTATATCCCTTAGAGGCAAACATTTGACTTCATGCCACATCCTTGATATACAGTATATAGTCTAAATACCAAACTTTTTACTATAACGTACACTACTTAGTCCGAAAAGCGCAACGGTCCCTCAAGCAAACATACTCAGCATTAACGGAATTATACCCTGATAAGTACCTTGTCGGACAGAAATATCTTCATCTGATGCATCCTCTCTTGAAACGCCTCTATGGTTCGACACTGCACCTCTCGCGTCATATTGGGGTTCATCTGTAGATATTTGGCGCAAATCCGGAAATTTCCCTCTAGGAACATGCAAGTTGCAGAAGACAAACGTATCAGGGTCGCTGTCACCATAAGGCTCATAAAGAATAGGAACCACGTTCTCAAAGCTCTGGTCATGTGGACAGTCTGGTGCGGTGCGCCTGTTCAGACGACTCGATAAGAGCATCCCGTTTTCATGATACCGATTTTGGATCGCTACTTTTCCTCTCCTCAAAGCCCTGCCAACTCTGTGACAAATCTTGTCAAAACTCGTAGATTCCGAAAGCTCCTGGGAAGACATGTATGAATAGAGAAACACAAAAAGGACGGGTGCATAATCGTGCATGATCTTGCATAAACTCTTTAACTACATCAATCTCACAGACTCACCAGGAACAATGTGGGACACACCATTCCATCTAAAGCCCTTTTCGCTCCCGCATCCGAAACAATCCTCCAGCAACTTTTCCTCCCCAAATGGGCCTTGAAAAGTCTCCTCCACTGTAGAGACTTCTATGTAGATACCATGTTTTGGCACTGAAAGGTCCGCTTCACAGTCATGAACCAGAAATCTCACTACGCTGCCATTTGTAAGCTCTGCCTGAGGGGAGAGAACGAGGTACTGAGATTTTTCCCCGTGACCACCTCCAGCTACAACTTCATACCTCACGGTGTCGTCCAGATTGCCTGGAGGAGCCACCTCTACAAAGACTCGTTCTCTATGACCTTGAGAAAGATTCCTCCTAAGAAACTCAGCGGGACTTTCCAAATTTATGCTTTTAATCATATTTCTATGACAATCTGTCAAAATGAGTTCGCTGTCGCTGTTTAAACACTTTAAATTGTCGTGAAACTCGACTTTTTCCAAGCTCAAACCTGGAACCTCTACGCTCAACTGAGAAAGATTGTAGCCAGCATCACTATCCACGTGGTCTTTGCTCGGATCTACGTAGAACATAGTCGAAGTTTGCTGGCCCATAGTTTGAAACGACGTATTTGCTATTGGGAGTCGCAATTGAGATGACCCCAGCTTCAAATCAAAGATCGCGCTTTGCTCAGAACTCCAGTCAAAGCTATTCACGGTTTCTGAATACCCTTCGAGCCTCTTAGAATCCAAAATCTTGAGCCGCTCATCACACCAAAGATGAGAGATCCCCTCTCTGTGACAAGATGGGGCAATGGTATCAACAGCTGCAAACACAACCTGCAGTGCAACGAGCTTTCCCCTCTCTTGGGCTAGCTTGATGTCTTCGGTGGCCAAGTTGACGAGACTGGGCGTCGCGAAAAAAATGAGGGATCGAGGCTCGAATCCCAACGAGGAACGTTTGTTCAAAAAAGAGGATGCCGGATTGGGCCACAATGTGGTTTCCAATTTAGCCCTTGTTGAAAGTCTTCTAAAGATGTTCATTACCTACAAAAGCACAATTTTTTAGCCTCTTATACTAAAAACGCGCAAGCAAGTGTATAGATTGAGTGCAAATCAAGAATATGTAATACATACACACATAAATTATCTATTTCAGCTTCTTCTTTGGACGCAATTGGTTGCTGTGACCACACTTTCTCTTACGGCAGTTAGTGGCTCTGGGTGGCAATCTAGCGTAACATTTTCTGCAGATGGATTTCTCGCAGTTGTACTTAGAAGCCAAGGCCTTAAGAGATGGCTCAATAATACCACCTCTCAATCTAAGAACAAGGTGCAAAGTAGACTCCTTTTGGATGTTGTAGTCGGAAAGGGTTCTGCCGTCCTCTAGTTGCTTACCGGCAAAGATCAATCTCTGTTGGTCGGGTGGAATTCCTTCCTTGTCTTGAATCTTGGATTTGACATTGTCAATAGTGTCAGAAGACTCAACCTCCAAGGTGATAGTCTTTCCTGTTAAGGTCTTGACAAAGATTTGCATCTTATCGTTAGGTTTGTTCGAGGAGAGGTTTTTTTTTCCACTTACCGTAAGAGGTTTTTGGTAGCTGCACGAGATTTCCGCGTAAAAATTGGTGTGGGAAAGTGTAGTGTACCCTCATCCAAAAGGGCAGAGCCCTAGCTATATTCACGTGACATGGTGTGCGGATCATATATTCAAATCTTTTTTAACCATAGCTCTACAGATAGGATGATAACCCTCCTCGTATTTGTGGAAAGTTTGTCTCGCCAATTTCGGGTCAACTTGATTGAGCATCACATATGATGGTCTCACAAATTTCATCCTACCGACAGTCCCCAGCCAATCTGCCAGTTTCTTGTAGCTGGATGTAATTCTAGCGCTCAATTGCACTCTAAACCATCTGAAAATCACCTCTGCATTACCAGAACTTTCGTATTCAGTGTAAAGACACCGCATCAACTCCAATGCCTGTCTTCCCACGTCGGAATTCCATGTAAAGCCTGATACACCCTGGTAGGAAACGATGCTGTCTAAGAACACAACATTCTGGTTGGCGGAAAAGGCGCTGATGTCCTGCGATGTGAACTTTTCCTTCATTTGTGACAGTGGGAGCTCGTTTCTCACCGCGTCGACCCATCTAGATGCCAGTTGGTAACACTGATCAGCTAATGTAGTATCAAACTCGGGTTTCTCAGGCAGTCCCGGCTCGTACAACCAAGTTTGCCAATCGATTTTATCCAGTGACTTTGTTTTGTCTGAGAAAAATTCGTAAAGCGTATCAACAAACTGGTAGGTATCCAAACTTTTATACTTGAACAGGTCAAAGTAGTATGGAATGAATCTGTCAAATTCTTCAATTCCCAAAGTTTTCTCAATGGTGTACAAGAGACAGAACCCCTTTTCATAAGGCACGGTTGAAAATGCGTCATCTGGATCCGATCTGTCTTGAAGGTTTTGAACCAAACAAGAATACCTTTCAGCACTATTGCCCATTGCTTTGATGGATATTTCGAGATCTGTCCATCCCATCAGAGCGGAGAATTGCCGATACTTTTCTCCATGAATTTTACCCAAGATTCTTCTTTCTATGTAAACCGTCCACCCTTCGTTGAGCCAAAAATGGTCCCAGGATGCGTTGGTCACCAGATTTCCTGACCACGAATGTGCCAGTTCGTGAGCAATAACATCAACGTTTTGTCTGTCGCCTGAAATAAGTGTTGGCGTGGCAAAAGTGATATTCGGGTGTTCCATACCACCAAAGGGCATGGCTTTATTGAGAACCAGCACGTCGTAAAGTTTCCATTCATAGGGGAAAATCAAAGACTCAGCAGCTTGAATGAATCCTTCAGTGTCGCACTTGAACTCCTCTTGACATGCATCAATCATACAAGGTTCCGAGTAAACGGTCGATCTGGGACCGATCTCGGCCCCTACAAGATCTCCGGAAGCTATTGCTACGAGATACGAGGGAATTGGCACGGGCTGGTGGAACTGATATAACCCCGGGTTATCGTTGGTTCTGCGTCCAGACATAAGCACCGGTAAAGACGATTTTACGTTGAAAAAATACTCACTTTTCACAGAGGGAGTATCGAAACACGGGAAGAAAGACCGAGCATGTATGGGCTCGCATTGAGAGAACAAGTAGGGCAATTTTCCGCCATCTGTTTGAACAGGATCTAACCACTGCAAAGCAGACGAGCCCTTAGTAGTGCGGTACTCTATCCGTACCTCTGCAGATTCCCCTTGCGTTAGTTTCTGCGTGGGGTATACCACCAGCGGTGAGCCTAGCGGTGGTATTTGGGGCAATACTTTATATTGAACCGAGGATCCGTTGATCAATGCATTTGTTATCTCCAGATGGGATGTGTCCATCATGATTTTGTCAGTTTCTGATAGTGCTTTGAGAGAGAACTCAACAGAACCTTTCAGTACCTTTTCATCGAAAAGCACTTCTAAGTTGAGGGTTGTTTTCTGGAACTGGAAGCATCTGTAATTGGAATTGGTGGAATAATCGTTCTCAGGCGACTGTTTTGGTCGATGCGGCTTGATGACAGATTCCATCGTGCTGAAGCGTCTTAGAAACGGTCGTTTGAGCATTTCCATCAGGACACCACGTTTTGCTTAGAAGGCTTTCTTTGAAGTGAAGCGGAAAAGATGCTATGTATTCGATGAAGCTTAGCTGAAGCACCCTTGGGTAGAACGGAAATATGCTATACCAAGGAACCCCCGACAAATGATGAAGAAGTATCACTAGGGAACGCATGAATCATTTCTGAGAAGATGAAAAACCTTGGTGTTCCTTTACAAGGTGTCAAATGGAAAAAGAATAAAAAACATCGACAAAAGGAGAGAAAGGAGTTGTTACATGGAATTATCCTATAGCGAGAGTTGTGTGGCTCAATATGTACATCATCTCAACTATTTATTTTCTCGATTCTCAAGAATATATAGATACGCTCATTAAATACACCAGGACTAAAGATCTCACGGTATTAGCAAAGAAAAATTTCACATGGCAGCCCGCTTAAGCAGCTTGATCTTAACATCAGCTTGAGGGAAAACGAGAAAAATGTATACATCTTGCGCTTCGTCGTATCGAATATCCGTATAGCCATTCCCGTGCCTCTATTCAAGAGCTGATTGCCGAAAAGTTTCATAGTTTAGATGAGGCCGCGCTGAATGCATTACTCAACCATGAACCGGAACTTTGCGACTCTCTATGAGCAAGACTTTTGGATTAAGAATGACACAAGTACGTACGCTCAATTTGAAGATGTCTTTGAGAACTTAATATAGGGATTCAAACCCTGCATACAGCCATTCCGATAATACCCATAACAGAAACTCTGAATCAAGAATCTTTGTCTATGGGAGTTGTAGATAGAGGTGAAAAAGAACATGTATGGTGTATGGGTTGTAACGCCCATTCTGTAACGTCTGTATATATATGCGGGTGACGTAATGTTTCGTAGAATGCCCATCGTCCTCACCACTTCTCATAACCTATTGCCTTTAATGTGGTTGATTCCTCTCAAAGAAGGCAATCATCAAGTCCGTCGAAGCAGGTCGCGCGAAAGAGAGAAACAAGGTTCTTGCTCTTTCTCGTTGATTTAACGGAACGGAAACGCGGAAATAATTACTGACAGCAAGAAAGTAAACTGATATCTTATTCTAGTATGAATTTATCTCGTCTCAGTTTCTTCCTTTATCTGTCCCCGATCAATCGAATGCAATTTCAGAGACATCGAATATAGAGCGATTGCATGCACCCAAAGAAGCCCCTTTAACCCCCTCTCACATATATCCTACTAATATTAATTATAAGGTCAAGCTCAGAAGACCTCAACAGCTGAGATTTTTGTCTCCGATTGCCTTTGTTTCTTCCCCCATTTCTCATCCTTAACCTCTGCTACCTGAAAACTTCTGTCGGATCACCAAACTTCAGGTCAAAGTCAATTTATACGCATCTTGGTCAGCCTGCAATATCTCAACAAGCCTGTATGTAATGAGCTTCTTCCCGGGATGGTAATCCCTTGCGTCTGCCAGCGCTGCTCCGGAGAAAAGGACACTCACAGTTCATCAGGTGCTTACGAAGCAAACACTAATTTCGCTCTGCTAATCCAGGTAATATTTCTTCTTCTTCAGTCGAACATACTTCAACCTGCAATCCCAGTGATTGAAAGAATCAATGTCACAGTAGGATCAAGCAAAAGATGCCTCTTTGAGAGCTAGGAAGAAAATGGAGGGGCCTAAGGCTTTCAATTCATTTGAGAGTTATAGATGTATGTCTGCATAGTAGTATATACATTGTGCTGTGAATTATGCAAAGTTTGAGAAACTGATCATTTTCAGTATTCGTCATATGCGCAGTGGGCCACCAGGTTGATTGAAGAGTCTCGACATTTTCGAAAGATGAGAGACAGTGTTTAGGCTTAGCATACTGGAACTGTCTTATAAATCCCGAATGAATCAACGTTTGGTTTCTTAAATTCCACTTGAAATATTAGGATTTCTCTGTTTGCCAGAAGCTAATAAAGAATTTCAAGCTTGTCAAGCTTTTATAAGAGACCACCAAACAGCCAGACATTTGATATACCACATAGGGTTATCTGGTTCTTAAACAAGTCTTTTCTAGTATGATGGCCTCCATTGAGATATCAAAATAAGTAGAAAATCATTGATCGGTATCATCTGCAAAGGTTAAGAAGTAGGATATGAGGATTGTCGAAACCTTGAAATGCTAGCTGCTGCTGCTGCTCAAGAGACATATCTTCTCAATCTAAGCCAGCATCAGCTCCCTTTTATACCTTTATGAATATAGCGACTCAAGTCTATTAGAAGGAGATGACGTGAGGGTTATATTATTGTGCTGGGATTTTTTTGTGATACCCATAAGACGCTTGAGAGGAAGGAAATACTTGAATGCGCAGTACTAAGTCATTCAAGTGTTAATTGTGATGAATCGCTTATGTAAAGATGGCTTTGTCTAGCACACCCGTAGTCATTCCTTTTCCAACTGGGCAAGATTCCATACTTAAACCCTCCTATGTAGACCAGTCTGAGGTCATGCTCTTCATAGCGCGTCTTGAAACTTCATTTGCCTCGTTCACATCCTTTTAGAACTTTAGCTTGAACAACATACTATGAATCTCCATTTTTTACGGGTTTTATATTAACGAGACAGGAATTCCAGTCTCATTGAGCAAGTAATTCTGTTGCGACTTCCAATGAACTCAATACCGAGAATTCTCGTCTTCCCTTAAATTATTTACCTGCTTACCAGAAATATATCCACTTTGCATCCATACATCATCCATTATTATGATCGAATGTTCTAATTCTGGGCGTCATTCATGGCTTTAGACAGCGAATGACCATATGGCACGAATGCATGTTCTAAGAGAAAGATTATCTGCTACATCATACTGGCTAGAGGACATCATTTAGGTTTCTTCGTTATGTCTGGGTTGGGAATCGGCAAGGCGAGCAGCTAACACTCAAACCCACGACAGAGGCATTTCCGCTGTTGGGTCAATTTGGGGATTTTCATTGATCGAGATATAAGCCACAATTATTTGTAAAATGACTTCTCTTCAGGAGAGTTCAGTCGAAACGAAAGATGGCAGAATAAAGAGCGCCCAGAGAGCGTGGAAAGCTCCTGAACCTACCTTGTTATTCTTCACCTTTAAATGGCATGTTCGGATGTCTTCGTCGCGGGGCTTCTACCGTCCGCCAGAGAACGCGATATGAGCTTGTTAGTTTTTTAAATCTGTAAGGGATGTGCACTTATTGTGCGTTGTCTTTGGCTTTATCTTTACGCTCCTTCCCATGCCATAGGTAGCACCACGTAAGATGATTGCGCTTAAATTACCGTTGATACAACGAATGTGCAAGCTTTTTCCTCCCAACGGGTTCCTTTCATCAAATATGGACTGACGGTCTAAGTTTCAATTGAGACAACTTGTTACGCGGTCGCAGCAAGAGCTTCATTTGAAGGAAGGTATTATAAAGAAGTAACTCTTTCAAACAATAGTAATATTAAGCAAATAAAAGTTAAGAGGCGCATCAGCTGAGCCGAAAACCATGCAGTGTCCACACAAAGACATTGAAACCGAGAAATAGAGAGCGAGAAGCAACAGACCAAGAAGCAACAGACCAAGAAGCAGCAGACCAAGAAGCAACAGACCAAGAAGCAACAGACCAAGAAGAAACCGAGAAATACCGAGAGAAGCAACCACAGACAATTGAGACACAAGACCATCGACAATTGGTAACACCAGATGACAGCACAACACGCTAACCATAACGTGGCAGCTCTATTAGAGGTAAAGTCCCCACTCCACATCCAAACCTTGCTGCAAAAATTGGTTGGTGTCATCTTGATATTTAGGCATCGATTGTCTTTTCCATGAACCAGCTTGAGCATCCGCTTTGAACCACACATTTAGACTGAAGCATCAAAGTGCTTATTCCCCCGGGAAAGATAGAATCCCCATTCCGATTTCCTTGCTGCCATTGAGGTACGACAAAATCCCCATTCCGTCGTGAGTCGTTTTAGCAGCGGGGTAAGCAGTCCAAATCCTGTAACTCGTGTGGTCCGTGAAATCAGCTCAAGTGTCCATGAAATTATCTCGTGTGTCCATAAAAGCGTCACACTCAGTGTCTGATGATTTGTGATGAATCACCTGGCCACTTCTTAGCTGCTGGGCCATACTCCACAAAAATGCTCGGAAAGCGAGCTTTCTTTTCCTTCTTGTGCTCACAGCTTGCATCGGGGTTTTTGATGTCCTTTTTCAGCATCTTGGAGCGTGATATTGGGTGTCTGATGTCTTCCTCTAGCATCTCAAAGTAGGCGGTCAGTTGATTCATCCTAAACTCATGCCTGTAGTTCCAAACTTTTTCTTGGAAGTCGTTCTTTGGAGGATTCCGCTTTTTAATCCTTTTGTTAGCGAGAACGAAGGCACGTTTTGACGCCTGCTCATTTTCGGAATTTTCCTTCAAAGACCGATATCTGATGACGCCAATGACTTTTTGCCGACACCATTCCAGGAATCTTGGTT
>JAJLSF010000061.1:0-20178 GCA_030567395.1 Citeromyces hawaiiensis
TCAGGGGGGCTGTCAGAACAAGAGAATGTATCATCGTCACCAGAGCGTGGGATGGGCGGCGCGCCGGACCCAATGGGTGGGATACCCACGGTAATGCCGCGGTGAATCCGGAGAGTGCCGGAAATGGCTTAGTATATAAGGTTAGTTTAAGGACGACAAGATCAAGTCGTCCGACACAAATAAAACCACATATTTAGAATACTCAACTTACCAAAGATTATTAGAATTCTTCCTAGAAGTAGGCAGATTTAGCATGGTACAATCATACGGAGCTGTTCAACCAGATACCGCTGTTTCTCCCGGTTCACCC
This sequence comes from Citeromyces hawaiiensis, assembly GCA_030567395.1. Lineage (NCBI taxonomy): Eukaryota > Fungi > Ascomycota > Pichiomycetes > Pichiales > Pichiaceae > Citeromyces > Citeromyces hawaiiensis. Next base: position 311 of record JAJLSF010000061.1, read on the forward strand.
AGGTCTCCACATCATCAACACCTACCATTTATCAGCCCTATTACTTACCATTTTACCCTCATATTTTCAAAACATGAAAATGTTATGACGCGAACATAAAAAAATAGCATCAGCTTTGAGGCACAAGGAAGTCACAACAATAGAAGGATCTACTTGCACAGGATGGCAACGGAGGGAGTGTGTGAATGTCACGAAGGTAATCGTACTAAACAGATTCAATTTTTCAATTCACTCTCAGGACTTCCTAACGATTAAGGCATACGGATAATGCTACAAAAATCGTATCTTTCTGCTGCCTGACAGTGTGACATTTGCAGTCTGTTGATAGTCCGGGGATCTTGAAGCCTCGGTCGGATTCATTCTCAGTCTTGATTGTTCTCTTATAATGTCCAGTAATCGACAGTAATAACGTCCACTTATGTTTGACAATGTAAGGCTTTTATTCTACCTAAAGCTGCTACATAGTTGAGGTTTGTGGCCTCTTTTATATATCGATTGATGTGGGGAAACACATCTGATGTGACATATCATGAGTGACTTATCCGCATGATGACCTTCCCCGCAAGTCATACATGCTTATACATGATAGTCGTTTCTTATTCAGAAAAGGCATGACCAACATTTCTTTTTCCAAAGTTGCATCACATTGTTTTCCCGGATTATGGCTGATAATCCGACACAGTCAACAGGTGAGGCTCTTTTGCTCCCCAGTTACTCTCAGGCGAACCGGGGGACCGAAGGTGAAACGCATCCGAACGTAAGATTCATAAGGGGAAAAACCCAAGTCTAGTCGGATGATGGAGCTAGTCAGTGAAGTGTTAGTAGAAGCGATCACTAGCTGAGTAGCACCCACCGAAGGATTAAAGGTACCCTTTAAGGTGCATCAGAGCACGAGTGTTCGTTCTGATCTGAGTGTTCATCAAAAAAAGAACACGTTCTTTTTCTGAAACTCTAAAGCGTGTGTGTTCTCGAACACTTCGAACACTTCAATTTATAACTCTTATATATAATTCTATAACTTTTGTACAAAATTGGATAATTTTTTTCAAGCCACAAACAAAAGATCAAAGATTTCCAAGAAACGTATGTTGGAGGCCTAACTTTGCTTCTTCATACACCATACCTCCTAATTCACTACTTACTCGTATACATTTACTCCTTTTTATTTGTCTTTTGAATATTTCCAGAACATTTTGCTCACATCATTCTGGAACCTTCCATATGCACGTATCATGCATGACTGCATATCACGTGCATATCACGTGCAGAATGTCTAATTCCAACACCCTCTCTTTTTTCAAAAGAACCTGTCATATTCCATCCTATTTTCACTTCATTCTCACAGATTTCGCTTCCACAAAGCGAATACAACATCCCTTCATTTTTCTCCATTTTACCGACGTCTGCTGCAACTTCGTCATCTTTAACCATTTCCACAAATGACACCTTTCTCTCCTGTATCTTTCACTCTCTCGCCCTCACTTCTGGCGTTCAAAACTTCTTGCACAGACCCTCTCTTACTTCGAACCGAGAGCAACTGTACAGACACATTTTTCCTGTCTCTCTCACAAAATGGTTTAGCCGCAACAGAGTCATCACACCTTTCATGATCTTCAGACGGCTTACCATTCTCACTTGACACACGAATCATTATCCTCACATCTTGCCTTGCACTTCTCACCACACTGATCGTCAACCTGATGTCCATCGCTTTGGTCTTCCTTTAACACGACAGCGGAAACCAGTTTTCCTTGTTCATAATGATCCGGTGACATACACCTACGCGCATCAAAGCAACGCGTTCTTTCTTTCCACACTTGTATTCATTCACTTTCACCAAATCACAACACATATGTGATTTCACATTAGAACTTCCTTGTTCACTTTGGTCTTGCTTTTCATTTTTCCATATCTTCTTTACACCTTTAGCCATAAATACCGCTCTTTTCACTTCTGGGCGATATTTAAACACATACAGTCCTTCATCGGTACATCTCTTTCCCACAATTTCTCTCGTTTTGGGGCGAAACACACCATGTTCACCAAACATCAACTTTTCACCACTTTTAACCACTTGTGATACACTTATCACATTCTGAACTGCCTGAGGAACCCACAAAACTCTTCTGAGGGTCAATTTCCTCCCTTGTTTGGTGAACCGAACGCTTCCAAAACCTTTAACTAGTAACTCTTGACCACCTATACCACCAATACTTGTTTCACACGCTTGAAAATTCTCCAGGATTTCTTTGTTCCATGTCAAATGATATGTTGCTCCGGTATCAAACACCCAGTCTGTCTTAGTCAATTCCGTTGACGTGACAGGAGCAACCCACGAACACCCTGGCTTACTTGGAACCTCGTCTTTTTTTATTATTCCTTGATGAAGTCGTTCCATCCTTAGCTTTCTCTGGACAATCCTTCACACGATGTCCCTTAACACCACAATGGAAACACTCGAAGGGAAATCGAACATCCATTTCCCAACCACTTACATTTCAAGTTGCGCTTAATGCGGGGGCGATTCCAAACGCATTATCGGGAACGAACTCCCTTACCAATTTCATGACCTCGCACATGGTCATACCTTTTTCTTTCTTACACTGTGCCAACACATCATTCACAAGCTTTTTGTCTCGCAAACCAGCCAGACACATAATAACACACACGCCTTCAGGACTCTTGGACAACACCGACGTCGCAAACTCCTGAAAAGACCTTAAATGTTCACTCGTAGATCTCACTTTCTCACGGTCCGATCCAAACCAAAACTTTTGCACTTTATCCACGGCAGCTGGCAACGTTAGCTCACCGTACTCTTTTTCCAAATAAAACCACAATTCTCTTCCTTTCAGCTTAAACGGCATAATTGACCTCGCCACATCGTACGACAACGAGCTCATAATCGCTGTAGTCAAAAGTGAATCAACCGACCTTCGATGTCTGCCGCCTCCGGCCCCGTCATACCATCACCATCGAGACCCTTCTCGATAAAATATGGCAGACCACAATTACACAAATCCAACTTGAGTGAAATGCTGTCTCTCCAAGCACCAAAGTTTTCTGCTGATTCTAACTTCTCATGGTTACCGAAGCTGAACAAAATACCTGCAGGGCTCATAACCTGTTGGAGGCCTAACTTTGCTTCTTCATACAACATACCTAATTCACTACTTACTCGTATACACTTACTCCTTTTTATACTTCTTTGAATATTTCCAGAACATTCTGCTCACATCATTCTGGATCCTTCCATATGCACGTATCATGCATGACTGCATATCACGTGCAGAATGTCTAATTCCAACAGACTTGCCTTTATTCCTGAAAAAAGAAATATACCGAGAAAATCTAGATTGGATTTTTTGACGTGAGAATTTTTCGATTATGTGCAGCTTTTTGTCAGCCTATTATCGTTAGCGTACATGGGACGTACATGCTCATGCATGACTGTAACAACCGGATCTGATCTAATCCGGGTCTCAAAGATAAGATCCGGGGTGGATCTAGATCAGCAAATCGAAAAAGATCACCGAATCTGGAGAGACTTTCCTTAAAAAAGGCAGTAAGCCAGCCATTGATGATCACAGCTCTAAAAAATGCGACCTCGATATTGTGATCTAAGTTCAGTGCTCCAAATTTACGATCTAGCCTTTGAGATACTTTTCCACTTCTTGGAAGCTCTCCAGAGTAAACTTGCGGGCTGATTAAGATGTCGAGAGAACAACTTATATCGCTACGGACTGGCGAACGGCCTGTTGGATGGAGGGGGGCAGATTATCAATATCAAGAGACATAGTATATTTACTTATTGATTACTGCTGTATACAGACTATATATAGTGCTATTTGGTTTCCATAGTAACCAGCACCTCATGACCACCCATGTACAGTTGCATTTACATATGGGTGGTTCAACACTCCCCCTGAAACCAAACTCACTCATTAAAGCCAGCCTTGGATCTAAGGTATGAGAACTGGGGTTTTGGCAGTGCTTTCGTCAAGAAGTCCGCTACCATTTCCTTGGTAGGCAGATCTTGCAAATCATAGACCTTTTTCATTAGCAAATCTCTCAAGAAGAGATGCTTGATTGCTATGTGCTTAGTCCTAGAATGTTGAGTAGGATGTCTCGCCAAGATGGCAGTACTTCTATTATCTTCGAAGGCGATGTTCCATCTTTAATTCAAGCGCCTCAAATAATTTTAGGAGCCAGACAGTTCCTTTTAATACTCCGGCGAGTGCCACATATTCGGCCTCTGTTGTAGACACAGAAACAGTCTTCTGTTTGTTGGAATATCAGCTGATGGCACCTTCTGCTAACTGAATTAAACATCCAGAAGTGGATTTTCTATCCCCCACAACGCCTGCATAGTCGGCCTCTGAGAAGCCGACAAAACGAAGCGATTTACCTGCTGTGAAAATTAGCTTTAGGTTTGCTGTTCCTTTCAGGTACCGCAGAAAGCGTTTAGAGGCAGTAAATGATGTACACGTGGCTGGGCCATGTTGCGACTTAAAATTCCTACAATGTACGCAATATCCCCTCGTACCATATTCGACGCATACAAGAGCTTGCCGATCAAAGAGCGATAAACAGTAGAGTCAGATGGCTGCAACGGCTCAGAAGCCTCTGAATCGGTCAAATTGTGACCGGTAGGAACTGAAATGGCGAGGGGGTTACAATCCCCCATATTGAAAGCATTCAGTAGGTTTGCAATGTACTTGTCCAAGGAGAGACTCACCAGCTTCTTTTTCGGATCACAGTGTGGCTCAATGCCTAAGAAGCGGCATGCAGGTCCAAGGTCTTTCATTAGAACACGCGCCGCCAGTTGAGCTTTCAGCTGATCAATATCACACATACGCTGACAAACAATAAGAAGGTGTTGTGGCTGTGTATGATTAGTCATACCTGCATGATCACTAACAGCATAGCCACTGGATGACTAATCCAGAGAAGTATAAATGGGCGTATATGTAAGTAGCAATTAAGCAATGACTACACAACACCTCAGCAAGAGAGTCGAGTGCCTGAACTTCAACAGGTTATGAGCCTGTCACAATCGACTTTCTCTTGCGCTGAAAGCGAAAAGCTTGCTGGTGCGTCAAACAAACTTTAAAGTTTGGTCAAAGTACTTGACTATCAGGTTCAGCTGGCTAGGTATTGAAACCTATCTAACCAACAGCTCCGTTGAAGGGATTTCCATCTCCAAGGATGAAGCTCCCCGTGTCAAGTCCTTATTGGATTCGATACTCAATGCTGCTTTGAGTCTTACTCTCCAAACAAAGATTCTAGCTGAGTTGTATGATAACGAGGTTGATGGTTTGGGAGCCTTGAACTATCTCGCGATGGAATATGGCAAACTGAGTGTTCATGCGGCGGTACAGCTCTTGATCGGGCTTGGAAAACCCCAAAGTCGGGAAAATAGTTTTGAGAAATTTACTTCGACCTTCTCGCTATTGCAGCAAAACATTCTGAAACTGCCTTCCGACGAGCTAGAGAGTGTATACTACTTATCCCTCATTGGTGATATGACGGTCGTTGATAAGATTCTTGCTCGCCTTGACTTGAACAACCTCAAGTTTCGTGATGTGAAAAGAGTTTTTGAAGAGTACCTCTCTGACGCCTTTTTCAGCAAACGGAACACTTCCGCGTTGGCAGCCAAAAGGGTTTGGTGCCACAAATGCAGAAGTAAGGACCATCGCTCCAGTGACTGTCCGCACAGGAAACCTGCCAACAAAAATGAAGTGCAAGGAGACGGTAATGGACAATGCCAGAAAGCAACCTCGAACGCTTGGTTGGCTTTAAGTGCCACAAAGTTGAAGAACACCGCGTTCTACTTCGATTCTGGTGCTTCGGATCATATATGCAGGGATAAAGGTATGTATACAACCTTTTCTGTATCATCTGGTGCGGTTGAAGGTCTTGGTGAATTAGCTGTATGTCCCGAATAGTTTGCATAATCTAATCTCGGTGACACGCGCAGACACATCAGGGGTGCGCTTCTTGATCGGGAAGAACCAAGTTTTGTCCTATTCCGAGATGAAGCCTATCGGTGAAAGAGATGGAGAAAATGGTTTGTACATGTTTTCTTATGACGTTGTTCCTACAGCTGTCGCCAACATCGCTAAAGCTGCTCCAGACTGGCATGCGAGACTTGATCATCCGTCAGAAAGTATCGCCTGTTGTGGCTGTGTATGATTAGTCATACCTGCATGCATGACTAATAAGTATTAGTCATGCATGCATGATGACTAACAGCATAGCCACTGGATGACTAATCCAGAGAAGTATAAATAGGCGTATGTGTAAGCAGTAATTAAGCAATGACTACACTAACACCTCAGCAAGAGAGTCGAGTGCCTGACCTTCAACATCGCCGCTCATCTCCGTACTAAAATAAACGATGTTTCTTATTCTGCGAGATTCCATAACTGCCCGTCATGTGAAAGAGCCAAAGGTGTAAAGAAGTTTCCCAAATCCTCGAGTCAGCCTACCAAGGCGCTCCTCCAACTGTTGCTCGTGGATGTCAGCGGGGGTTTTGCTCATACGAGCTATGACTCGAAAACTTACTTCCTCACCATCGTGGATGACTTCACACACATTATTGAAGTCATTCCATTGTCGACTAAGGCTGCAGCTACTGACGCTCTTATCCATTTTATTAGAAAGAGCGAGAGATTTTTCTCCACCCAAGGAAAACATCAGGTTTGTGCTGTTAGGTCCGATAACGGTGGGGAGTTTTGCAACGCTGCTCTTCAGCAGTTCTTCTTTGAGGCCGGAATTAGTCACCAATTGACAGTGGCTTACAATAGCTACCAGAACGGTAAGGCCGAGCGAGCTCATAGATCGTTACAGGAAAAGGCCCGCGCTCTTCTAGATGGGGGACAAGTTCCAATCGAACTTTGGTCGGAAGCCGTGATGACGGCATCCTGTCTTTCAAATCGACTGCCTTCGTTTGCGATTAACTTCGAAGTACCGTACACTCGTTGGTTTGGTATTGATCCTGAATACGATCACATTCGTGATTTTGGATGTGTTTGCTACGCACTTATACCACCAGAGCTTCGACCAAGCAAGTTCTCCTCAGCACGCGTCGAGGGAATCTTTGTTGGACATGACAGGGACAGAGACGCATACAGACTCTTTGTACCCACGATGAGACAAGTCTTCGTCAGTGCGCAAGTAACTTTCCACAAGACTTCCTTTTCAAACGTGACCGCTTCCACTGTGCAAGGTGATAATGAATCGATCCTCGGCATCATCTCAAGTGGATCTGGTACAGGAGGTGTTCGTGCTCCCCCCATTCCTTCTGATCCGTCCTTATCCAACATCTCTGATGAAAGTTTCGAACAAGCTGAAGGAGAATCTCCTTCGCGCACTTACGACTCTGAAATGGACGACAATATCTCGAGTCCTTTGTGTGACGAGGTGATGGCAGATGACCATGCGGCCGAAACTGTCCGTGATTCAGACATGACCGATTCACAAGTCGTGGTAGTAGCTCCTCTGATTGCACCAACAAAAGACTTATCAACCATCGAATCGGTTGATGGTTTCACGCCTGTCTCCACGAAAACTCGCGTAGCTAGATTCAGAGCTCAGCAAAACCGGCTGGGTGTACAAACCTCGGGAGATCTCATCCCACGTCAAATCCTTACGAGCCGCTGGCTCATATCGTGGATGATCCTGAAGAACTTCCTGATGACACTAAAGAGCCTGAGGTTGAGTTCCCAAGTTCAGATTCAGAAGCCTCCTCTTGCTCTGAAGATCTGATTTGTATGATTCAGGACCTGCCTAGAAGCGATTGCCAGTCAACTTTGTTGCTCTCAGATGAACAACACGACCAGGCCGAACAAAGCATTTCTCCCAGGGCAGAAGAGAACGAAATCTGCCAGAGTGGTGAGTTAACAGATCAGATCAGAACGCGTTCGAGCCAGGCTTCTTATACAACAAAAAACAATATGAACTCACAGTAGTGTACACATACTGTATTACTCGCCTTTATCGTCGACATAAGCTGAAGTTCCTATGCAACTCCATCTCCCCTTCGCAAAAGTCCTCTCCCAATTCAGTGGCGCTTGATGCTGTTCAAACAACGGTTGCAGATGTCAGCGATATCCTTGACCATCTCCCACTGGTTCCCGTTGGTGGAAATTCTGCAAACGATACAGTGATGGCTGAGCGTCAACGGGTGATCACTCAGAGAGACTCCAGCGCCGATGACGAGTTCAACGAACTTTCCCACGTGAACAAGTGCTTCCCTATGGCAAACTTCGCCGTGGATCACACTGCTTACACCACAGCGTTCCTAAATGGGACACTAATGGAAGAAATTTTCATGCTTCAACCAGATGGGTACTGTGACACTAGAATTCCAGACAAAGTGCTTCGCCTTAAACGTTCGTTGTATGGTTTAAAACAAGCCCCTCTCTGGTGGAAACAAACCATCAATACTGTCTTGTCTGATAATGGTTTCAAAAGGAATGTTATTGAATTCGGGTTATATCACTAATTTGAAAGAGGTCCAGTACTGATCGGTATTTATGTTGATGACCTTTTGATCGCAGCCCGTGATCCTGAAGATTTGATCGAGACCAAGCAAATGCTACAGAAGGCATTCAAAATGAAAGACCTCGGCTCAGTCAGCCGGTTCTTGGTTATGAACATCAGCCAACATGAGAAAAATATTCATGTTCACCTTAAGGACTACTTTGTGCCCATGGAGCAAAACTTCGGACTCGAGGATGCTACTAGCGAGAAAACACCTATGGTGGAAGGAATTGATTTAAATGCCGCTAGTAAGGCATGTGATGCCTCTCGTTTTCGATCCCTTGTTGGTACCCTTCTGTTTGCAGCAAACACGGTTCGCAGTGATATTAGCTATGCAGTAGGCTTGCTGTCCCGATATCTCAAGGAAGCTAAAGAGATTTATTGGCGTGCTGCCAAATGGGTGGCAAAGTACCTAAAAGGAACGCCATATGTGGGTCTACGTTATGCTAAATGTGAAACTCTGGTTGTTTCAGGATATTCTGATGCCAGTCACGCCACTGATACTTTGGATCGTAAATCAACCACAGGCATGGTGTTCACCATTAGTCAATGCCCAGCGGTTTGGAGATCTGTTGAACCAGCCATATGTACATGCAACTGTGCATGGGTAGTCATGAGGTGCTGATTACTATGGAAACTAAATAGCACTATATATAGCCTGTATGCAGCAGTGATCAATAAGTAAATATACTATGTCTCTTGATATTGATAATCTGCCCCCCTCCATCCAACAAGATCCAAGAAACAGTCTGTAGTTGCTTCAAGCTCTTCTGAGGCGGAATATATGGCGCTTTCTGGGACTGTAAAGACCGCTCTATGGATTAAAAGTGTCCTTACGGAGCTCGAAATCCCAGGTATTGGGTCCCTTCGTGTGTTTGAGGACAACACCAGTTGTATCGAGCTGGCCGAGCATCCTGCTCACCATGATAGAACAAAACACATCGATGTTCGCTACCACTTCATCGGAGAGCATATTCATAGAGGTGATATTCAGGTATCACATTCTGGAACAAAAGACATGATTGCTGAAATGTTTACTAAAGCTCTGGGACCTGTCCAATTTCAAAAGCTGAAAAAAAAAGGGAGGATTAGTGGACCTACAACCTTCTCAGGATTAAACGAAGGTGTTGTGGCTGTGTATGATTAGTCATACCTGCATGATGATAGTCATACCTGCATGATGACTAACAGCATAGCCACTGGATGATTAATCCAGAGAAGTATAAATAGGCGTATGTGTAAGTAGTAATTAAGCAATGACTACACTAACGCCTCAGCAAGAGAGTCGAGTGCCTGACCTTCAACACTGTAATGAACGGATGCTTCAACGCCTGCTGAGGGGTCCACCTTTCTAATGGATTGATATTCAGCGTGCCTCTGAAGAAATGCACAACAAAAGATCAAAGATTTAGCACGAAACGCACACATACTTTAACAAAGGAAGCTTTGTTGAGGATGAAAGTTTGTTGAAAACATATTTTGCTGGTAAGAGAGAGAACCTGGGAGATCTTGCGATGTTTTTGAACCTATCAATTAACTACAAAAGATATACGAATGGTGGAACTCTAACAAAGAGAAGTTCCTCAGCCTCTATCCTTTAGATTCAAGGCTTCTGGCTATTCCCTGCACCAGTGTATCCGTTTGAAAGATTGTTTTCTGTTTCAAAACATTTTATAAGTGACAGTCGAAGCAACCTGAAGAACCAACTCTCAAGGAAGTATTAATTGTCAAAGATTATCCCAGAGCGGGGGCCAAACTTCAGCTTTTCTCGATTATAACGGTGAGTAACGCAATACGTGAACATAAAAAATACTACCGCGAGAATAAAAAAAAATATTGTTGTATAAGAAAATCGGCTCGAACATGTTCTGATCTGTTAGGTTCGATTCGGATTTATGGTGTTCTGTGTTCTTTTTTTGATGTCCCTGTTTTGTTCTTGAAAAACGTGTTCTTTTTTTGAACTTCCTGTTCTGTTTTTGAAGAAAGTAATCTTTTTTCGACCCCCTGTTCCAGAACGCGTTCTGACGCACCTTAGTATAACACTACCTATAACAACTCGAGTAGTACCTCGATATACAATATCACCCGGAGGAGGTTCGGGTTGCCAACTGCAACCTCAGGCCCTTCGGCCTCTGGGGCGGTCACGTTGCGACCCTTGCCCCTTCGCAGTATCCTTTGTAGCATTTCTATGCGTGCTGCAGTGGAGCAGATCAATTAATGGACTTATGCAAAACAGGAGAACCGACAGATGCTCAGATCGGCTCTCTCTTATAAAGTAGATTGCGTTTCCTTTATATATGGAAACAAGCGTCGTGCCTCATGAATTCGATCCACTTTGTTGGACCACAGACTGGCTTTACAGTATAAATCTATTTAGTTAGTAGTATAGTAAAATCACTCACCCACATTTTTTCAATCTCAAATGGTTTCCGCACTCTTCCAAGTTGGTTTTTGAGAGTCTTTAAGTTTTCGGAAGAAGTTCTTATTGTTGAAAAGTGACATCTGGTTTTGGAACCCAGAGTTCTCGCAAAGATGAAGTTAGCAGCATTGCCTTTTACCTCTTCCTCTTTCTCAATTCCCATTCTATCATCTGCTGCCTTTATCACTGATTGCCAAGTTGGGTAAAAAGCCTTTTAACTTGTTCTAGCCATGTGATAAAGTCCGCCTTTGACTCCAATTTGATAATGGTCTTCCCATAGTTCTTGGTATAGTCAAGTGTCCACATCTCATTCTCAACGCCATCGGAATTATCTGTTGGAGTATAGGATATGCTCTAACATGTGGGAACTGGATAGGTGCGAAAAAAAAATGCACGATAAGGACAGGATCCATATTGGTGAATTAGATCCCCCCGTAGGACCCCCGACTGACTCTCGAGCTCAGAATTCGCCCAGTGTAACGCCCGACCTCATGGGCACAGGGAATCGCGTCGAAAGCTGCTATTGCTAAGGATGATTACGGTTGTTGCAAGTCATATATTGTTGATCATGAAAATCGGAAAAAAAGAGAAAGAAATATTGCTGTTATGAAATTAGAAAAGGATCAAAATGCCAAAAAAAATTTAAAATTCGTAAAAAACCCAAAAAAGAGGAACTTCGCTGCTGAAGCACACTCTGTTCGAAACGAGTCTCTCCGAAGAGTCGCCAGCCAATACGATGAACTCGAATCTATCGCTGATGTTTCAGTGCACAACCCTCCTTCCATTACAACCAGGATTGCGGGAAGTCTTTATCATGTTTACAAAGCATTTGACGGTCACTTCAAATCGAGCTTTACGCAATCAGAAGTAGAGCTCATCAACAACATCTCGAAATCCCTGCAGGATGATATCAATTCTTCAATTCATCAGCAAACTTTTGGCGATGAAGCAAGTCACAAGTCTTTCAGATTAGAACCGATCAATCTGCCTAAATATGAGAATGTAGCGATCGTCAGGCTTCAGCTTCCCACTTCTGCAGCTGAAGAACTCGCCCCTCTGGCCATAATGGAACTAACAATAAGCAAGTATCCTAACGTCTTACGCGATCAAACTGAAATACTGGAGGAAGGACTCTGCGGCAACGGAGTGGACTACTCCAGGATCTACTTTCTCATGGCCATCAACCATGAGAAAGCGCCTGGCAGGACATTCGAATCTACAGATCTTATCGCTGTTGCCCCTCAATTAAAACATTGTGGACAGCGCTGGCACCCTACCTGTGTTGTAGGTCAGGCACTCGACTCTCTTGCTGAGGCGTTAGTGTAGTCTGCTTACACATACGCCTATTTATACTTCTCTGGATTTGTCATCCAGTGGCTATCCTGTTAGTCATCATGCAGGTATGACTAATCATACACAGCCACAACAACCTGGCGTTGCCGGTCAAACGAGAAAACACGAGAGCTATACAAACACCACATCCAAGAAAAGAGATACATGAACCTTAAAAGCTCGTACCATAAAGAGCTTGAACAGAAAAAGGTTATTCTTCAAAAACAAGCTGCTGAAACCCGCCCAGCTTCAACTGCAACAATTCAAGTAGGGAACCTCCAAGGCGATCGCGTTCAAGCACAAGAAAGTGCAACCAAGTCAACAAGTTCTGAGCACGAATCTCAGTACGAATCATCAACCGAGGACTCACATATTAACAGGAGCCTGAAGAGTTCCATGCACCCATTGACAATAAGGTCGCATGGGTCGAGGTTCCTGTTGCAAGCATGGATTTAGATCAAGAACAGTTGGCTCGTATTACAGGATTTAATGCTGTTCCGAAACAGATCGCTCCAGTTGGAAACACAATGCTTAAAGCAACAACTGGGTCACAGCAGCCAACTACTCAACACCCACGTCCCAACTATCGAGATTGATGATTTTTAAAAACATCAAGATTGATATTAAAAATATTCAGGGGCCAATAAGGTACAAGAATATCTTGTTGATTCTCCAAACATTTATTTTCAAAAGAAACACTTGTTCGCAACCGCGCCGACTTCACCGAATTGGTGAAATTCTGTGATCTACGGGAAAACAATGTCATCGGATCTCATGATTGTCCCTTATTCTTCTTAGAAAGGATATGTCAATGGTGAACTCTGCACAGATGCAGGGTGATGACCCATTCCTCGACCGATATTGGTCAGATGCAAAGGTTATGATCAATGACTTGTGCATCCATCTGATAAATATCTACATCCCAACCAACACTGCGACTATAGGTATTTTCTTGAAATATCTCAGTGCGGGGATTCCGCAGCGCGATTTGATAGGCGGAGACTTCAACTGCATATTGAACCCGCTTGATCAAAGCCTTCAGAGCAGGTCATCCCATGAGTCGAGCACTCTTGATTTGCGCAGATTGCTGCAAAGGCACAGGTTGCATGACACTTTCCGTGTTCATCCAGACACGGCAGATGCACAGGCATCTAGCAACTTCCCTGGGACTGGTCGCAACGCGAGGCGGCTGGATCGTATCTATGTTTCCTGGAGATTGTTGCCGTGGTGTGGGCGAACAGACATACACTATGCTGATACCAGATACTCCACACATAGGAGAGTCTCTTTGTCATTGAAGGATTTCGGCACTGAAATAAGCCGAGGCAGTTTCCAGCTTGGGAATGTCATCTTGAACCATGATGAACTGCGGCGACAGATCATTTCAAAATGCGCTGAATCCCTCCGTAATGATATTTTCCTCAACATCAGCGAGAAGTGGGACTGTATTAAGTCGAAGATGGACAGTCTAGCCAAGAATGTGTCCGCGAAGTTCAGGCAGTTCCATGGATGAAAGATTCCCAAAAATCTTGATTCAGTGCAGGAGAGGGCCAAGTGTATAGTTACTGGTGTAACATACAAGGCTCTCAGTCGGCGAATCAAAATGAGACGACAGGACACCACGTACCCTACGGCGTGGAATGGAACTCTGGCTCCCACTTTAGAAAGTGCGACTGATCACTTCAAGAAGGTCTTTCGTTGTGTTACTACAGATGGTGCCCAGAGAAGAGATTTCTTCTCCCGGTACATCTCATCTGTTCGACTCTCCGAATTCCAAAGATATGAGCTGGACAAGCCATACACTGGAAGAAGTAGAGACGATCACGCAAGATAATCCTTTGAAAAAGAAATCTCCAGGTGACAATGGCATTCCATACACCTTTTTCTGGGAAGAATTTGAGGTGATGGGACCATGGCTGCTAAGTCTTGTCAATTTTTTGCATGACCAAAAGGGCGCCCCCAGAGATTTTAGAAGTATTAGTTTGAAACTACTCCCAAAGCAGAGCGAAAAGCGTTTCTTCGTCAACTGGAGACCGATCAGTCTAACTAATAAGGGATACAGGCTAGTAACAGCAATAGTGAATCGCAGGCTCGTGAAGGTTTTACCTGATAAAGTGGGAAAGGAGCAGAAAGGCCTTATCCCATCTAGAGACCCGAAGGATAACATTCAAAACATTCGCCTACTGCGTGAAAAATGTTTACTGGATACCACGTCATTGTCCCAAGAGGCCTCTTTATACCAGCTCGACTTGGACAAGGCCTATGATAGACTGGATAATCAGTATGTCGCAGATTTGTTATCGACTCTAGGTTTCGGACCAAAATTTCGTCAATTCATTTCGAATGTGAATCATGATCAAACTGCTGTTATCAACCTGAATAAAGTTTCCCCTTAATTCAGGACTGAGGCAGGGTAGTCCCATTTCACCTAGCATCTTTGCTATTTGTCTTGAGCCCCTCGCTCAAGCGGTGCGGCAAGAAATTGAAGGTATCAGCCTATCATCCCCTTTAGGTCGGCAGTTGAACCTGAAGATTCAGCTATACGCTGATGACATCATCGTCTTGCTTAAAGATACAAGGGACTACCGCAATTTTGATCATATCTGGAAGACGTTTGCAAGCATATCGGGTTGTGTGCTGAACACGAGAAAATCGCACCTAGTGCTTTTTTCAGGTCTGGAAGTAGATTTCGGTTCTGTGTCCGACAGGGAACCTGATTTCTTAAACCATGCAGATATTCAAAATTTGCCTAATTACCGAGGCAAATATCTCGGAGTTGACTACTTTTCCCATGACTGGGGCATTAAAATCAAGCGCACAGTCGACTACCTCACACAGGCTACCATGTATGGAATGCCAACAAGTGTGAAGGCGGCGTTGGTGAACGTCTATGTCTATTCAAAGTTGTACTATTGGGACCAGCATGATGCCCTTAGTTTGACGGAGATTGAACAACTTGAGCAAAACGTTTGCTCGTCTATCCATAGACACACTCCTTTTAGAACCCTTATCCCAAGATGCTTAAAGGTCCTCGCGACCTTGGCTTTTACGGGCTTACGCAGCTGCAAATTCATTTACTTGGAAGGCGCGCGCGATGGATTTACGATCTCTTTATTGATGGGAGTGAACCTCACCAACAATTTGCGAAGGATGTTTTGACGCAATTCATGTCCTATGTCTCGGAAGAGACTGGGGGGTCCTGGCTGTTATGGGATTTTCTTGCCAGCAACAGCACCCCTAGGGGGATGGCGGTAGTATTGCGGTATTATCGACCATTTACAGGACTGTGGCATTCCAACTTCCGCAGTCCCTTACCCGGGTAGAGGGAGCTCTGAAGGCGTGGTTCTGTCTAACTGAATCAGCAGTTGATTCCAGTTTCACCTGCAATCGACAGGATGAAGGTGTGTTTAAGGCGCCTGTGTTACTACAATTGAGAGATCTTGAACATCTGACGATTTCTCCTGACTCTTTCCGTCGGACTGGAGTCAAGATGTATCACAAGCACGCAGAACCATATGTTTCCTCGTGAATCGACAACTATCTTTTTGAGCTAGATGCCGTGCCAGGTGCTATGTCACAGCTACAAGGTTATGCCAAAGATTTCTGAAAACAGATCGCGAGGCTCTAGTTTAAATATCCATTTGAAATGAATGCCCTCACTCGATTTTCACATTTGGTCTACCTGGGGCTATATGCGCGTTCAGGCGTATGTCAGTTCTGCTTTCAGAGAGTAGAGGTAGTTATCGAACACTGGATCGAGGACTGCTCGGTTACTGATTATCTATGGCAGAAGCTCAGGATGACAGGTGATGTAGATCATCTGAGTATACAGGATTTCTTGTTTCCCCGCGCCCGCAAGGGGTGGTTGGTGACTAGGGAAAGATTTCTGGTGAAGCTGGAAGCGCTTCGGGATGAAGCATATCGTGCCGCAGAGACGCGGTGCACGGATGATTGGAGGGGTCGCATCGAAACGATGTGTACCCAAGGTACAAGGTGAGGACCCAATGAGGTTTTTTTAACATGGGGAGTAGTCTCCATGTTTTTTCCTCAAATATCAATTACAGTTAGCAGTATTTATTGAATCTTATTGTTTTTACGTTCAAAAAAAAAAAAATACCGGCTTCACCTTTGCACGATCGAGATGGAGCAAAAGCTCTGCTGCTTGACCTGGAGAATAAACCGATCACCAGGCACTCCTTCCGTCGTACGGGACAGAAATTCTAGTTCCTTCACCTGTTGCCATACTCTTCCCCACCATTGACCAATATCTACCAGACATACATCTTCGTATGGATGATTTTGTGGCTGATGTTAAGGGTTTTTGGGCCAAGGTGGCTAAGTTGTACTATTCAGCTCTTCTGGAGACCGATGCGCTATGCGGTTCAGCCACTTAGTGCAGCTGCGGCTGTATAACAAGCCGATGAAGTGCCCCTTCTGTCAAGAAGATGTGGCAGCTTGGATGTATCATCTGATTGAGGGGTGTAAAATTACACAACATTTGTGGGATAAAGTCAGACCTCAATCAGACACCGCCCAGTTAACATGTCAGCATCTGCTGTTTCCCAATGTTCGCCAAGCTCATCTGAGAGCCAGAGGCAAATTCCTCTCTGAAATTGTGAGATGGCCATGCACGCCAAGGAAGGGGGTGCTTGGCGGTCCTCAAAGGTACGGAATCGTCCGTTGAGGACATTCTGACTATAAATAGAGCTTTTCCCATGTAAATAAATACAGCTTATTACCAACAAATATGTCCCAAGAGAACTCCCTGGACCTAACAAGGCAACTAGAAGACCTCCACTTACGGTCCATGACCCAACTTTATCATCATGATACCGCCGCTATCAAAGATCCTACCAGAGACACAAACTCTCAAAACGACGCTTCCACTGCCGGCTCTTCAAGCCACCAAGGTTCTCCTTGCGGACAACAGACTCCCGCTGTCGGGTCCACACTCGGGTGTAATGACTTACCTCAGTCCACCCTCCTCAACGAGTTTACAGAAAGCTTTGATGCACAAAAGTTCTTCGCACAGCTCGGGCGGACCGACTACCAAAAATCAGTCGGTCTGCTTTCATCCAATTCGAACGCTATCGATTGGATCGAGCAATTCGAGACTACTCTGATTGGTCTCGGACTGGCTCCATTCTTGGATGGTCATGGTACTCCATCATGGACCAAGCAGTTCGGTACATTCTAAGTGCCACGCTCTCTACCGAGCTAAAAGACTCGTACTTAGACTACTACGGCTCCACATTTGATAATTATCGTAACATGAGAGCCAGTCTGCTGCGTCCAAGATATCCAGGTCTCATCATGGCGGACCTGGAACGGCTTCGTTTCGATGGTTCTTGCGCCCCGGTAAAATTTTTTAGTCGCTTCAGTGGTCTCAAAAATGAGCTGGAAGGGGAGCAGAATGGACCAACACCGGAACACATTCTGGTTCAGATTCTCCTAGGATCCCTCTCTGGCGAATTCATCCGCCTTAGAGACATCCTGATGAGCTAGAGAATTCTGTCTGTCACCTTCATTCGGGCGGAACTGGAAAGACACTACTCTTACAGAGAAGTCTTCAAATCCATGAATCAGAAGGATAACTCGGCTAGAAACGAGCACTCGGGGAATTCTACAGAATCAAGGAAAAAACCCAAGTGCTCCTTCTGTAGCCACCTTGGACACACCGTCCAAGAATACAGAAAAAAGAAGAGGGCCGCCGAGACCAACATTAAAAAAATTAGCAACGTGGTCCTCCCCACCGACGAGGTCTATTCAACGGTGGAGGCTGTAAATGAACGGTGTCCCTAGCATCGTGGACAGCGGAGCGGAGGTAACCACCACGGGTGATCTTAATCTGATACATGATTTTATCTCATCCAACCTCCACTCCGTAGTCCTCGTGGGCCCTGATGGTAGCTCCTATCCCGTGGTGGTCATAGGAAACCTACACATCTTGCTAGATGATACCTCTGTGACGAAAAATGGCCACGACCCACACCCTATACTAGGACATGTGAACAATGCGGACCTTCTCGCTTCCTTCCGGAACAACATTATCGAAGCCACAGACGCCGACATCGAAGCCGTCCGTGAACCCGCCAATTGCGACGCTTGCCACAGAGGGAAGGTCACTCGCTCCGCTGCTGTCAGACATTCTCGTGAACCCTATGCTCCCACCGCACCTATGGAAACTATCCATAGCGACATCATAGGATCGATCGATCCATCACGTTTCAAGGAAGAAAATGGTGGATTCTGACTTTAATCGACGAGAAAACACACTTCTCGTCTATAAAGATTTTGGACACCACTGCCAATATACTCCCACACATCGAGGGATATATCGACAACAGTTTGGTCATCCAGTCAAAAACTTTTTCTCGGATCAGGGATCTGAATACACGCCCGGCAACGTTCAAGAGTTTTTCCGCACAAAGGGCATACAGCAACGTTTTAGCACAAAACATTCGCCACGTTCTAATGGACTTACTGAGCGATTCAATTGCACATTGCTGAACGACATTCGTACCATGCTACAGGGAGGAAACCTATCCAGTTACTTCTGGAAAGAAGCGGCTTTCTACTCAACATATATCCGGAACCGCGTATACCGCCGGGACCTCCAGGACTCACCGTATCATTATCTCACGCAGAAAATGGTGAAACTATCGGATTTCCATGTTTTTGGAGAACGGGTATTCGTCACAGACCTGCCATACGGAGCAAAAATCAACACCCGCGAAATGCCCGGAATTTTCCTCGCACCCTCCGACGTGGTCTATGGATACTTAGTGTATGTTCCAGAGTTGAAGCGCACTGTTCAAACTAGGCATGTCACCTTCAGCGAACAGCTCTTTTTCCCCGATTTCAACCCACACTACGAGAACGGCCTAAAAGTACTCGAGGCCGCCTTGGACCATTACGATCCTATCCCGAGGACTGCCGACTTAGCCCATCAAACGGACTCCGAAGGACCCAAAACTGGACATATCAGTGACGAGTAAGAAACCGGAAACGACCTGCTTTTTGAACAGGATGCAGAGGCTTACACAGGCGTAGCGGACAACACAACAGAACATGTTGACGACATAACTCACCCACCCAACACGCCGCCCTCTGTTCCCGACTATCCAGAAGACTCTGCGCAAGACCCGGTCGTTGCCACCATTCCCACCTCACTGCAGACGGATCTAGTCGATGCCGAGACCGACATAACTCTGCACGATGCCCCCATCGGCACTCGTCTGAGTAAACGCAATAGACCAAACCACGTCACAAAGGACACATTTCGAACTAAGCGTTACAAGGTAAACTGTCATTCGCAGTCAACAGTCTACAAACTGGTGAAAAGTTACCTGACCACGTGCCGCTCACTTGTGCAGAAAAAGAGACTGCCCGACGGGCAGAACTCGATGCTCATGAGGAGAATGGCACCTGGTCGGCGACACCGATACCGTTCAACGAAATTACCCCTGACATGCGTGCCAAATGCGTCAACACTCACTGGATTTTCACACGAAAACCCAACGGTCTAGTGAAAGGAAGACTCGTAGCGCGTGGCGACCAACAAGATGAC
>JAJLSF010000062.1:0-20128 GCA_030567395.1 Citeromyces hawaiiensis
CTGCTTGCCGTTGCATTTCTTTGCACTGTCCTCTAGCAGACATACCTCATTCCCTAAAACGTAAATTACTCATTCTTCAGATTATTAAGAGACACCACATGTAATGACGCGATTATCACACCACCTATATATATATATACAGTCATTTTTTCCCAAGTACCAAACCCTTAAAATGTCATCACCGCAGGCGCCACCCGCCACTGAAAGTGTTCTTTCTCACATAGGAAACACGCCGCTCATTCGTCTTAACAAGATCCCACAGAGCTTGGGGATCGAAACGCCTGTCTATGCCAAGACTGAGTTGTTCAACGCTGGGGGATCTGTCAAGGACAGAATAGCTCTAAGGATGGTTGAAGAAGCGGAAAAAGAGGGTCGTATTAAGCCGGGGTACACCCTCATTGAGCCAACATCAGGAAACACCGGTATCGGTCTTGCGTTGGTGGGAGCTGTTAAAGGGTACAGAACTATCATTACTCTTCCTGAAAAAATGTCGAACGAGAAGGTTTCAGTTTTGAAAGCGCTTGGAGCAGAGATCATCCGTACGCCCAACGAGGCTGCGTGGGACTCTCCCGAATCTCATATCGGAGTCGCAAGGCGTCTTGTTAAAGAGATCCCTAATGCCGTTATCCTAGATCAGTACGGTAACGAAAATAATCCTTTGGCACACTACTACTCTACCGGGCGTGAGATCTGGGAGCAAACAAAGGGTAAAATCACCCATCTTGTAGCAGGTGCCGGTACTGGAGGTACTATCACCGGTATTGCTCGTTACTTGAAAGAGCAAAACCCGGATATTCAGGTGATTGGAGCTGATCCATACGGGTCTATTTTGGCTGTTCCTGAAAGCTTGAATGCCTCCAACGAACAGTATAAAGTGGAGGGAATCGGTTACGACTTTATCCCAGATGCTCTTGACAGAGCCACCGTAGACAAGTGGTATAAAACAGGCGACAAGGACTCCTTCTCTTTATCTCGTCGACTTATCAGCGAGGAGGGTATTTTGGTTGGAGGATCTTCTGGTTCTGCTCTTTCTGCTCTGGTACAGTACGCCGAAGAGCATCCTTTCAAAAAAGAGGATGTGGTGGTTTTCGTATGCCCCGACAGCATCCGGTCCTACTTGACCAAATTTGTCGACGATGAATGGATGAAATTGAACGGGTTCTTGGAACCAACAGAAGCAAAGCAAATGTCTCGTAGAAACACTTTTAGCGGCGATACCGATCTGGACTTGCAAGACTACACCATCAAAGATCTGAATCTCAAGCCGGTCATTTCTATCAGCATCTCGGATACAATCTCCCACGCTGTTGAGATTCTGCAAAACTTTGGGTTCGATCAGCTCCCAGTTCTGTCCACCTCTTCTAAACTCGTGGGTCTTGTCACTCTCTCCTCCATATTGAAAGCACTCTCTTCGAAAGCCATCACTGGCTCATCTCAGGTGAGCGAGGCCTTTTTCGACTTTAGAAAACTCTCGGACTTTGAGAAATCAACAGATATCAACAAGGAGTCGTCAAACAAGAGAAGAAATTTCCAAAAGATCACCCCCACAACCTCTCTGAGCAAGCTCAACAAGTTTTTTGAAACCAGCTCCTCGGCTATTGTATTGGGCGACGACGAAAAGCCGCTGCACGTGGTTACCAAAGTGGATCTGGTTTCTTTCTTAGCTTCTAAGGGCCGTCTATAGATGAGTTACAATGTATGTGTACCTCTGCGTTATCGTAGTGTATGGATTGTTAGAAGTATGGGAAGTCTGGGATGGAGAGTGTTCGAGACAAGGAGGCTTTGCATTACTTTGCTTTATGAGAGCCCGCCCCTTCTATATTACAGCTGCATTTCCCTATCGTTTATGAGAGCTCTATTGGATTACGTCTGCGAAATTTAAGCGTCGTTTTGTTATGTCAAGTCCCACGATGATCATCCGGAAGTAGACAGACAGTCTGCGCGTCGTGCTCGTCATGTTAGAAACGAGCTCACAGATTATAACTCAGAAGCTGAAAAAAAGGTGGTTAGTCGTGATGGGTTTTAGTATTACGGGCCAACAACAGGGTCAAGGCCGAAATATCCTGTTTTCACTCCATCAGTCGCTATCTTTGAAATAGGCCAATTATATAAGATCGGACACATAGACATTTGAGAGTTGGTGACTTGAATGAGCAATCACTCAATAAGAGGGAACCAGACAACGATGACACTCATCTACTTAAGGAGCGCTGGAATGCACCAGAGTAGATAGTTTTTTTTCTTTTCTTTTCTTGGTTTGCGACCTAGATCGCAACATGAAGATGGCTATTTTCTGGGCTGGGATCTCGCAAGATCAAGGTTGCATCTTTTCGAGTGCGATGAAAGATCAAAGGATCGTATTTAGGGCTTTCTCCCACTCAATAAGCTTATGTAGGGTTTTGCCTCGATATTGATATAGCTAGTGCTTGGCACAATTGTTCTCGTTTCTTGAAAAAGCCGTCAATTGATCGCTATCTTCGTTTATTGGTCGGCTTTCTTTGTCCCATACGCCGCCTCTAAAATAAGGGCGATTATTGATGAGAGTTAAAGATCGCATCTCTCAGGGCTATGATCAACATCGCAAGATAAAGATTGCTATTTTTCGGGTCGCGATCTAGATCGAGATGTTGGTAAATACTAAGGCGCACTCTGCATAAGTACATCTCACAAACCTCGCTATGCCCTCCTCAATACAAAGCAAACTTTTGAGTGCAAATAGAAAATGTTCAGAGCAGTGAGAAGTATCCGAGTCTTGCCACGAATTGCCTCTAGACGGTTCCAGTCCAGTGAGAGCTCTCCCAGGATCAAAGAGCTTTTGGAACAGTTCAACAAAAATCCCTCGGTGATGGAAGCTTTGCAAAAGACAGGACAGCTGATGGTGGAGAAGGGTCTCTACGATCAGGGGAACCCGGGAAAAATGAGTGTGATGCAGCAGGTTAAGCTTCTGACCGATAAAGACATAAAGCAGAGCCTTGTAGACTTCCGTACCGAATTAGACAAGGCGGGCATACAAATCAACGCTAGCGATGTTGAGAACTTTATGAGTATCTTCCAACAGAAGAAGTAGAATATGCAGAAGTGCGTGGGAAAGGTGGAAAAGCATCTTTCAAATGTATAGCCATGTATCTTTATATTGTCCTTTTTAAGTATGTTCCTTACATGTTCGGTAGTTGTGGCTTTACGCTTACAAACAAATTAGAGAAAACCTGAAACAAAGAAGGTTCAAGACGTATTATCAAATTGAAACCTCAGGTGGTAGATGCATTACATTTCCACCTATTAAAATCTAGCTCCGTCACTCGTCAATCACTCCTTACGCTCACCCTCGCTCAGGAAAACTTCCATCTATTGTTGCAATTCTCGCACGTGCAAAAAGTTGTCAGAGGCTCATCGGCAGATCTCGTCTGCATCTGGTAGTACGAAACCTTTGTATGCTTACATTTACCGCAAGTAAAGCGGTCTGTAACTGCTCTTTTCTCGGTGGCACCCTGAGCATCAAACAGGTTTTTTTCGTGGATCTTTTCAATCTCCTTCTTCAGCGACTCCGGCGCCATGTCCTCAGGCTTCATCACGACAAATTTTTCCGCCTTGATTTGTCTGGTTGTGAGTCTCAATCTGAGTTCTGGGTTTTTCTTATTTCTCAGATTCATAATGAGAGATCTCAGCTTGTTTCTGTAGCCGTCAGTGACTGAGAAATACTCTAGTTTGAAAACTTGGTTCTCAATCTCTTTAGCCACCGGTATAATTTCATTAGGAAAAGCGGTCGAGTCAAGAGCCAGGGCAGAATAAAGTGCCCCAACTGAGCTGTTACGTGTTGAGTTATCGTAAAAATCAACCTTTACCCCATCAGTCTTAGGATTACGGATCCCCTTGGCTACAAATTTCTTTGTATCGGAAGGCTGCGGCGGAGCCGGGCTCGCTGTTGACTTTTTCTTTTCTGCAGTGACTATCTGCTTCCACAAACTGATTATCTTTGTGACAAGTGAGGCAATCTCCTTGTTGGGATGGTTTTTCAACTTGTTCACATACACCCCTACTTTGGTTTCACGAAGCGTTGCTTGCGTGGGCACAAAGCTCTGCTGCAATTTCTGCAGAACCGATATTATCGTAGGCTCGTCGCTTGTTTTCTGGAGTGTTGTAACTACCGTTTTGACGTCTTTGACATCCATTGTATAAATTGAGTGAAGAACGGAACTTTCGAGTGCAAAGTGGAAAGAATTGAGCTTTTCATAAACCTCAACGAAACTCTTTTTTTTTGTTCATGTTACTGAAAGCAGCTCTTTGAAAGTTTGTTTTTGTTTTTGATCCAAGCAAAAAGAAGAACAAGAGTTTCA
Source organism: Citeromyces hawaiiensis (assembly GCA_030567395.1). Lineage (NCBI taxonomy): Eukaryota > Fungi > Ascomycota > Pichiomycetes > Pichiales > Pichiaceae > Citeromyces > Citeromyces hawaiiensis. The sequence continues at coordinate 4,335 of JAJLSF010000062.1, forward strand.
TTTTTTGAGCTTTTAGATGGGCTATGTTATGAATGGAGGATATAGATGCAAAAATAATTTTAAAGCCTTGGATTACTATCAGCTGTATTACAATTCTTTCATATCGAGTAGAAGTTGAATATCTTTTATTCATATCTCTCACAAAGATTGACGACCTTTTTTTTGGTTTGGTCTCAATATTTTTCATCTTCTTTCTCTTCTGCCTTTGATGACGTATTCGATAGTACGATAGTCTTATTCTTTTTTTCTTCACATAGAAGTCTATCACATATATTACATACATCACCTAAATAACCGAAACAATAGAGTACACCACAGCGATAAAAATTCGATGTTTGCACATCTGCAACATCTCTACCTAAATAACTGCCTTTTGAAAATTTTTTCGACTTGTGGAAAGAAGATGGAAACTGTTCAATTCTCATTTGGCCCAATTGAACTAGTCGGCATTTCTCAAAACCTTTCCAAATGATGCAATTGGTCTTTTTTGTAATCTACTAATTCTTCTCATCAACAAGAAAAAATTCCTTTTAACTGAAAGCTCCATTGAATTATATATAAGCGGTACGTATGCTACGGATTGAGACCAATCGTTACTAGGTGGCTCTACATAATTTTTTCACATAAAACTTCCATTAATATAAATCATTTAAAAACCCTATACCTTGTACTTCTCAATAGGTACACTTCAACCGATCAAAATTCGATTTTACACATCTGTAAAACATCAGCCAGAAAACTGCTTTTTGCTTCCCTCCAACCTTGGATAATTATGTAGTGTTTGGTTTGTATTGCATGTTGTCCGTATCCTTTTCTTACAAGTTCAATTGAATTAGTGGGATCTCGCAAAAACCTTTTCAAGCGATGACTGATCATATATTTGGTCTTTTGTGCGATCCAGACAGTCCAAACACGACGAGAGAGTGATCTAGAGATCCATCCCCCTACCGTCGTTTGGATCCAGCAAAGAGGATTGATGAGAGAAGAATCAGTAGCTTTGTCTGTATCCTCTGGCTATGTTTATGGGCTTTGATTTCTATATCCACTGACAAAGAAGATAAATAATACTTGAAAAGATATTTGGGTCCCTATACACTTTGTCTTGCGGAAAACTTGCAGGCTCTTCGGGTATTTGTGAGCTCAGGCCAAGCCGTCCAGCCGGGGAGGATGTAATTCGCAACTTTTGATCTCTACATAGTGAAGCAATCTTTAATCTTTGATGATATACCGCAGAGTGTACTGACTTGAAAGCTGTTGAGCTTGATGATCATGGTGAAACCATCACTAGCCGAAAGGGGCTGAAATAGTACTAGCTTGCAGGACTGAGAGCCTGCAGAACTGAGTAAATACGTTGTAAGGTGCAGTACAGTAGATCTTCACATACCAATATGCTATTGAATAAACTTCCGTCTGCTTTCTTTATCAATTAAAGGCTTTGTCTCGCTAGTCTTTGAGCTGAAAGTTTCAGTGACTTTGTTTTCTAAAAGCCTCCGAGCAGGCTTGCGCCTTTTCCCCATTAAAAAAAGAGGAATAAAATTTCCTTATTGACATTATAAGGATTCATTACACACCCCTTGAAGAATTTTCAAATGGCTATTCAATCAATAGTCAGCAAGTATCGTTGTCTTTGGATTTTTGAACGGATCAGAAGCACATTTAAATATTGCCTCAAAGGTTTCGAGTCATTGGTGATGCCCCTTCCCACCCATATCAGTGAGAAATCTCTTTCTTTCATCTGGACCCATAAAGAATGCATCATATAGCATGATGTACAGGGTCCCCGATCCCATCCACACACCATGTCAGAACCAGGGAGAGTTATCTATATTGGGAGCATTCCGTACGACCAGACGGAGGAGCAGGTACTGGATATCGCGAAATCTGTTGGTCCTGTGGTGAATTTAAAGCTCTTGTTTGACAAGGACACGGGGAAGTCAAAAGGGTATGCATTTGTAGAGTACGCAGATGCAGAGACTGCCGCTTCTGCAGTAAGAAATCTAAATAATTACACGTTGGGGAACCGAACTATTCGTTGTAATTTCAGTAACGAGCCCACAATCACGGCCGGAGGTGCTAACAGAACAAGAAAAGTGGTCAAACAACATTCAGTCATTCCTCCTCTTCCCAGTGGGATCTCGTTAGACGAGGCACCTGATATTAGCCCGGAAAGCGCCGTTAGCGCAGCATTGCAAAGTTTGGACCCTTCCCGACTTGGAAATCTCATACGAGACTCAAAAGATATGGCTTTAGCTGATCCCGAGTCGATGGCTAGACTTTTGGAGACCAATCCTCAACTTGCGTATGCTCTTGTTGAGGCACTTCTACTTTCGAACTCTGTACCTGCTTCTGAAATTGAGGGCATTGTCGTAAAGCAGGCTGATCCTGCTTTGGCTGAGTTCAATGCACTTCCCCAGGAGCAGCAGAACATGATTCGTCAAATCTTGACGATAACAGATAGTCAGCTTGTTGGTGTGCCAGACGACCAGCCTGCTATGATTTTTCAGATTAAGGAAAAGTATCAGCGAGCAGGGATTGTATGAGGTGGACTTAGAGGCTGTTATGTCAATAAACTTAATAAAGGTTTTGATTAAAAAGGCTATAACCCGAGCTGATTGTCAATCAGATACGTAGAAGTATTTTGCAAGCAAAGGGATAGCACGATTGTCAAGAGCATACATGTAGTTGACGCACAGAGGGCTCAAATAGTGGGGAATATGAATGATCTTTTTTCAGTCACTGGTGGGAGGATTTACAGAGAAAAGGCAACTGGCGTGAACATTTAAAGACTCCAGCCCTGCTGGGCTAAGGGATGTTTTGTTTGGGCAATGAGATGAATATTTTGAATCGAAAGGCTCTAGAAGGCGATGCGTCAATGCTGCAGGCGTTTAACGACTTATACCCAGTCGAGAAGGCTGGGTTAACTTCTGAATCTCTGCTTTTGACTCAAACAAAGTCACGGATTAATTTTTTGGCTGACGATAGTCTCGACCAAAGCTCAAAGATCCAACCTCACGTCTGCCCACAACTCTTTTATAAACACATCTCTTTGTTTTTCAACTCTTCCGCATGCGCCATCGCCAAGTTCACACTCTGCTTAGGGACATTCGAAAGAGACCTATGTTTTGCACCAATTGTTCAGGAACTGGAATCAGACCTGTGATGCTGAGCCAATTTATCATTTAACTACATGTAGTCAACTCCATCCTTGGAAGCTTTGGAAATGGAGCGGGAGCGTCGATCATGAGTTGTCTGACCGAAAAATACCGGAAACCTCCTACACAAGATTCATAACGCGAGACGACCGCTCGACAGAAACAGTTCAATGCTGGTGGTGAAAGGATCGCAAACTCTGTTGATATCGTGGAGCCAGTTCTACATGCGGCTTTGCCGTATCTTTGTGGACTCTTGAGCTTTTGCGCGAAAACTTATTCTCTAATCTCACCCTACGAAGGTTTCTGTCATTGGGTGCATCATTTTCTTGTTGATGCATCTGCACACTGTTGAAGTAAAGATCTGGTTGGTAGAAAGAGATCTGTCTGAAAATATACTTTACTTGCACGATCTCTTAAGCCACAAGGTCTTGGAGTTCTATTCAAAATCGATACATTGTTGGTGATGTGATACCGCTGGTAAACGTTGTCAAAGGCTGATCAAGTCATATCACCAGTGATAGCTTCAGGATTCAGGAAATTTCTGTGTCTTTCGAGCCTTTTTTCTAGACTCAAAGTGGGTGGTTATTAGAAATTTGAGCCACCACCCACCACTGAGAGGGAATTTACAGCAACTGTGTTTTGCTCTAGCATTTTTAACATGATGAAGTATTGGTACTGAATGATCTGCCAGCCTTACTGGGACGAAAAGGTATTTTCATACAGTATAAAAATAGACAATCTTGAGTCCATGCAAAGAAAGGTGAAAACTCGCTACGCTCGTTTTCACCGTTTTCACCCCGCCACGACTCGAACCCGCCCGAAATTTCACCATGTCTTCGAACGTTGTATTTGTAGGATCTCTCCCCTACTCATGGAGCCCTGAAGTCATCAAGAGTGTTCTATGCGGCACCGGAAGAATAACAGACGTTACATGCATCATGGAGTCTCCCGAAAAGAACAAGGGATTTTGTTTTGTCGAGTATCTGACTGCAGACGAGGCTGAACGGGCTGCACACCTCATCAGCAAAATTTTTCTCAATGGCAAACGGCAGAATCCGTATTTACGGGCAGAGCCAACCAAAGACGGACAGCGTCCAAATGGGATATCTCAAAAGCCGGAAATGTACCTGAACAGACGCTCATTACCGCCTTATGTCAATCTTCCCGAGGAGATGCTTCAACCTAACATGCTCAATAATGGGGGTAACAATGCAAGTACCAATGCAAGTACCAATGCAAACAATCCAAACGTAAACAGCCAATTTATCGGTCAATTTATGCAGCAGATTGCCCAAAACCCTCAACTACAGCAGGTTGTTCAGCAGATGTTGGGCCAGGGTATGGATATCAACCAAATAGTTAGCATTGCCCAAACATACATGTCGGGATCATCCGTTACGTCAGCTCCTCCGTCTAGCTTGCCTCCCAAGCCGATGGTAAGACCATCTTCGCGTTCTCCGCCTGCACCATCGCATGCGGCGGTCATTCCTCAGGATCCGTCCGACTACCTAAGTAGAGCAACACAGAATTTGCCTCCGGTTGATCAGGTGCCGCTCGTAACGTCACTTGATGAAGGAGATGCAACACAGCACAAGATTAACGAGTCGCTAAGCGCGATTCCTCCTCCGAGTTTGATTGAGCTGATTTCAAATATAAGAAATGTGCTGGACTCAGAGCCAGATAAGGCGGCGGCTCACAAACAGGTTCTCACGATTTTCAGCAGTGCTCCTTCTAGTTTGGCGTTGGGGACAGCCCAAACACTTTTGCTGATGGGGTTGATCGATTCTGATGTTATATCCAAGTCGATGAACCAGGCTCCATCCAGTTCCTTGGGTAATCCGCCGATGGACCAGCCGCAAGTGCCAGCTCCACCGACCATTGCAAGTAATGTACCGCGTGAATGGCGTGGTCTTCCTGAGCGCACGATTGCAAAGTTGCAGAGCGTCAGCGAGGGCGAGGCTAACCTTATTGTGCAAGTGTTGCAGCTCTCCCCTGACCAGGTGACACATTTGCCAGCTGAGCAGAAGAGTATGGTTGAGGCGTTGAGGTCCCAGTATTTGTGAGCTGGTGAGGGATACATGGCGCCTCGTGAGAGGAGAATTTCATAAAGCTGAATCTTGAGAATGGTTTACCCGACAGGACTCGAACCCGGAGCTACACCCACACACCTCCATGAATGGATTTAACGAGAATGAAACTAGTGGGCCCGGCGAGTCGGTCCGACTAGCTGTTTCGAACTTTATCGGCAACTTGCTTCGGGCGGGATCAAAGCCGGCGAAGTACACATCCAAGGAAATCCTCGAAAAGCTGCAGCCGGTCAAGGTGGAAGACTTGGATTTCGATGAAAGAAGCTGCCCAATCTGCTACGATAACTACAGCAACGAGACAAAGGAGGACATTTTGGACGAGATCAAACAGACAGAATGGTTGATTTCTCAACATAACGAGGTACTGGGACCATTTGACGCAATGATCGCTGAAGATCCTCCCCTTGAGTTTCCCACAGAACCAACCGCTCGCCGCAAGGCTGAACGGTTTTCTCCGTTTCAGGTAAAGCAGTTGAAAGGTTTCCAAAAGAGTATGGGGCTGTCTACTGTCACGGAACGAGAGCAGAGACACAAAACTCAACCGGTAAGGATGCCCGAGTGCCGACATGTCTTTTGCGGAGAGTGCATTCGCGCTTGGCTAGAAACAACAAACACGTGTCCTGTCTGTCGGGCCGAGTTGGAGTATAACGATAGTGTGGTTTACGATTTCGCCTTGCAAGAAGATATGATTCCTGCGGATTGGAGTGGCGCTGGGAGCAACTTCTGCGATCCGCCGCTCAGCATGCTGCGTGCCACTGAAAACGGCGGGGAGATTAGAGGAACGCGAACAGGGCCTCGTCCTTCTCGGGTTGTTGAGCAGTCCAGCGGGTTTAGGTTGTTTTCTCAGCCGTAGCGGCGACTTGTTATATCTTTGGCGTGAAGCGGAAAATATATGATGTGTCAGTGTGTGGAGCTGTCTAGGACAAAACTGTGACGTAGTTTTTTGGTTGGTTATTCTTATGTCTGGCTGTCAGGTTTGTCACTTGTAGTTGTGACGTCAGTAACCATCTCTTGAATTACCTTGTGTCAATTTAATTTGTGGCCTTTTAAACCCAAGATAGTCTCAGACAAGGCATAGTGTACTATATCAATTAAGAGAGAGCACATCCTCTTAAAGAGCCCCCGCTGAACTAGCTCCTCTGCAGTATAGATAACGATATGATAGACATGTCTGGCTGACGATATGGTCGGATAATGACTCGAGGCGTAATCTTGATTACATGGCGCAAGACAGAATATTATGGCCCAAGTCATCTGCTTACATTGCGACGATATTTGAGAGCAGAGAGTAATCCACCCTGTTGAGACATGCAGAGTCTCAAACCGTCCGGCACTTTGATTGCCCTGATGTATATCGTGAGATAAATCACGAGAATTAACAACGACCATTCTTTCATAAAAGAAAAAACTATTTCTTTGTTGCCAAACCCTGCATTTATGAGCACCTGTAGAACAACGTGACTTCGAGAATCGAGAGAAGGAAAAGCTGATTGATATTTCTTTAACTGATTATCCAAATCTCGGAGTAAGTTATTATCCTGTCAAGTCGAGATCTCACGTTCTTGTGTCAACTCCTGCGTTTAATCCTTTTAGTGTGCGCACTTGAACACCCGCCGTCCAAAACGTATCTTTGGAGCGAAGCGGAAAAGAGGTGATGTCGTGGGTGGAGTAAGACGATTGTTTGGGGCTAAAACTCAGATGGCCTAGTTTTTTCGCTTGTCGTTTTGATTGTCTGGCTGTGATATTCATTTGCTCAAAACCCGGAAATGATATGATATGGATTTCACAGCTCTTTCTGAGGTAATTTATCTTCCTTTTTATGAGACCACACATAATGCCACAAGCCCATTCAGCAGGTAGATATGCTCGGCTTTTTTTTGCATCGTTTCAGAATTCCATTAAAAGCATCCTTTGTAGGGCTAGTCTCTCCAGTCAAAAACGGGCTAAAAGACAGAGCCCCCAGAGCAAACGTCGAGTATGGCGGGGTCTATTCATGGGTCAATAAAACATATACAGGAGGTGCACAATAATGCTGAATGTTGACTGATGTTTTCTTTTCATTAAGACGAGCAAGACGGTCAATATTCGTCTTTCCTCAAATTGTGATTGATATGCAAAAGAATTTGCAGACCGATTTCACCAGGAATAGGCATCGTCTCAAGGTGGGCCCATGTGAACCATGCGCGTCCAGTCATCTAAAGCGTCAATTTAGAGAATTGTCTCATTCAGGCTGAGGCTCGATCACAGAACACAAAGGTGCGTACACATAAATAGGTTGACAACGTTGTGAGAATTCCAGACCAACAGAGGACTGCGGCAAGTGTTGAACTCTCCAAGAGTGTGTGAGACAGACTGGTGAATAATTGAGATACCGAGACTGTGAGATTAATGGGTAAAAGAAGGTGTTTTTTCTGCCCATTTGCCCGTTCCGACTTAACCACACGGTCAAAACGTGTAGCCGTCTACAGAGGGTTAATGTGGAGGGTCTGAATCCATTTTTGGGAAATTCCAGCTACAGCAAAGTTATCAAAAGTATCGGGGCCGCATATGGGGAGCAAACTCAGGCAGAGGTCTTTTCTACCTTCCCCTTCTTTGACCACCGAGTAATATCGTACAAGAAAGTAGTAGCAGGCAATATCACAAGTGCAGAGGCAATACGTGGTGATAAGACAAGTCCACTGAATCCCTCATGCCTTCAATGTTTTATATAAAGTTAAGCTCAATGTTCAAGTTAAGCTCTGCATGATGGCAATACATCCACACACCACTGTATCAGATCAGTTCCCTCGACAGAATGCCGTCTACATAAAGACAAACATTGATGTAACGATTCTACGAACCTTCCTCCCATTACCCCCCTTTCCCTTTCAACCGCTTCATCATCAAGTGCCTCTGTCATCACTGTCCATCCGACACCGTCCCCACGTCCCAAACCTAAACGAAGCTCGTAGCGCTATAGACTAGACGAAACATCGACTCCGCTTTCCCAAAATAGCTCCACTCAACATCATCGTATATCTTCGAAACAGTCACATGTGTGTGCCTGCGGGCGATGCACCAACAATGCATCTGCCAGCGCAATACCCGATAATATATCGCTCATCCGAAAAATCTACGCCCGCCATAACAAAACAAAGCTCCTAGTAAAACCAATTAAACCCCCAAAGTCGCTACCCAATTAACCCAATTCCTCCCATTCAATTCCTACTACAGATTACCCACAATCTAAATCCCGCGTCGTGTCCCACCCACAAAAAAAGTAATTCTACAGTGTATCTGTAGTTACAAGTATGCATTCTAGATCTTTTTTTATATAGGCACAATAAGGTGTATATAAACCTTTGCACCGCTTTTTGTACATCGATGCAAAGAAATGGTTTGTACATCCCCCTCCCCCCGCAATCCGATCTAACAATGCAGTTTGAGCTCGATCCATTACTGACAGCTAACCGCGCCTCATCGCATCAGCCAAACGCATCAATCAATTCTCTAACCTCTAGCGGTTCCTCCTACATCGATGTTCCTGGTGAACCGACAACGCCCCCTGATGTTAAGCAGAATCGTCATTTTTCACCGTGGAACGATGCACCGCAATACGACAAGATGCCCATAACCGGCGTCTTGGCCCCAGCCTTTGACTATCCGGCGCCACTGACCCAAAGTAAAAGCGAGTTGGAAACGCGGCTGAGTACCGACTTGGAGAGATCGTTCAACCACCTCACTCTGAAGGAAAGCCCTTTTAACCGTTCTGCTCGTCCGCTGAAGAAAGCGATGGAAAGGGAAACCGTTTCCACGCTCGCCTCTGTGCCATTTGAATCGCTAGATATTCTTTCCCTTGCCAAAGATCAGCACGGATGCCGTTTTCTGCAGAAGAAAATCGAACAAGATCCCACAACACACGTTTCGCTGGTGTTCAACAGTATCCACAACAATACTTTTGAGCTTATGATCGATCCATTTGGGAATTATCTCGTTCAAAAAGTTATTGAAAACTGCTCCTCTTTGCAGAAGGACATGTTGGCGAAAAATGCTGCCCCCAACATGTTTTCGATCGCTTTGAATCAACACGGAACAAGAGCTTTACAGAAAATGATTGACTGCGTCTCTTCGCAATATCAAGTTTCTATGATCCGCGACTCTTTGAAGAAATACGTGGTTCCATGCATCCAAGACTTGAACGGGAATCACGTTATTCAAAAGTGTATTAAAAAGCTCTCAAACAAAGATTCGCAGTTTATCATTGACTCCATCACCAATAACATGGTTAAAGTGTCCACCCATAAACACGGATGCTGTGTGTTGCAGAAATGCCTCAACAGCTGTAACCCTACGCAGCTGAACCAATTGGGCGCCCAAATCATAAGAAACGCTATAGAGCTGATGCAGGACCCGTTCGGCAACTATGTAGTTCAGTATTTGGTTTCGCTGGAAAACCCGCTTTTGAACGAAAGTCTTATCATTACCATCGCCCCTGCAATGGCCCTTTTGTCTCAACAGAAATTTTCATCAAATGTGGTGGAAAAGTGTTTGAGAAACTCCCCTAACGAACGCAGCAAACGCATGATTCTCGATCAAATCATCGCCCTGCCCAACCTGTGCATGCTGATCAAGGATCAGTACGGCAACTACGTTATCCAAACAGCATTGGACGTGGCTGATAACCAGTACAAGCTAAAGATGATTCAGGCAATCACCCCTCTGTTACAGGTTATCAAAGCTACTCCGTTTGGGAAGAGAATCCAGTCCAAGATCTCCAACATCCTCGCAACCTGGACAGATTACTCCAATCCCAATCTCATCTATCAGCATTTTAATTACGGCGACCCATACTACAATTACAACATGTGACAACCTGAAATGAAAAGAAAAAAAAAAGAATCAAATCCTATGTATTTTATGTCAATTATTATTTTACTCAACTAATCCTCTTCTTAGTCAACCCTCCTCTTCTTTGCTCTATCCCAAGCGCTGGTAGCCTTCTTTCTACGAGAAGAGCTTGTCCGCATGTCGTCATCTCTGTCTTTGGAAAACATACTCCAGTCCTCTCCTGCAAAGTGGTCTCGTTGCTCTTTCCTCTTTTGCGACGAGCTCTTTTTCGTCATTGTAGAAGGCAACCGGGTGAAATTGCTTTCCTCGTACCTTTGGATCTGGTCCTCCTTCTCCTTATCGCGAGAGGTCTTGACGCCCTCCCTGCCATGAGATACGATATTCGACCCGATACTTTGTTCCACATCAGGCATGTCACTTGACTCTCGGAGGTATTCCTCCATCGACTGCAGCTTCTTATGACGCTGCTCGTTTCTATCAGTCGGCTTACCTTTAGGCGGAGCCACCGCAGAGATTTTCGGAGGCTTGTACAAAACTTCTGTCTGCTTGTCAGCAAATGCCGAGGCATCAGGCTTGAAGGCCAATCCGTCTTGTTCGTCGTCCGAATCCTCTTCCGAGTCATTGGCCTTTGGCTGTTCCGTATCCTGCTTCTCCATTCTTTGAAAGGCATTGATAGATTTTTCCAGCTGATAGCTCAACCGTTTTTCCAAACCCTTTATACCTCTTTCCATAGTGACCCTCTGTACAATAGACTGGATCACTGCTTTCTCGTTTAGCCCGCCCGAAGAAGTTGTTCTTTCCAGTTGAGAAAGCAGAACCAAAGCGATATTGTTCAAATACGATAGCATGCAAGAGTTTTTAAGTGCCAACAGAGACATCCCCTCGGGCTTTTCATGGCGGGAAAGTTGCTCCACAATCTCTGGAGCAGGCGTATCCAGATCATTCTGCGTCTTTTCAACTGACTGCCTCGTGGCATCCACAGAAGTTTGAATAGTCTCTAGTAAATGGTTCATTGAAAAACTTTGGGTCGTGTGACAACCGATGATCCGTTCTGTCACCGCAAAATGCCCTTCAGAATGCAGATATTCCTGTAGTGTCCTCGCAGCTTAAGAGAACTCAATGATAATAAGTAGATGGAAGTTATTTAGCAAACAATGGACCTTTCATGTACAAATACCGACAAGGACAGTTGAAGCAGATGGTCTTCTCATCCAGGAAGTAGATACTTGAATGGGGATAGTCGGCAGCTTTTCGTCGCCGCTACAAGACGTGCTGTAGAAGAGTTCAGCACATGGGGGAGCTCCCGTGAGCTTATTCAGTACTTTCTGTACCAAATACTATTACAACACCCTGAAGTGGCCCCATCTGTTAAGACGTTTTTAAGCTGACACACATCCACACATCCGCCTTTAAAAGGCGTCGTGCACTAACCGATGCGAGTTTTTTTTTTTTTTTTTTTTTTTTTTTTTTCTCTACCCTTCCTCATCACTATGGTAAGTCCCTCCCCTCCAACTCGCTAACCCCAGCCACAAAACGAGTATATCGACTATCACATCAAGCAGCACGGCAGAAGGCTGGACCACGAAGAAAGAAAACGGAAGAGAGAAGCCAGAGAGGGCCACCGTGTAGCAAAAGATGCTCAGAACTTGACAGGATGGAGAGGTAAGCAATTTGCCAAAAAGAGATACGCCGAAAAGGTTGCCATGAAAAAGAAGATCAAAGCTCACGAAGAGAGCAAGGTTAACGGTCCCTCCAAGCCAAAGGAAGACGATGGAGAAGCTCTGCCAACGTATCTTTTGGATCGTCAAACCAACAATTCTGCCAAGGCTATCTCATCCTCGATCAAGCAGAAACGTATGGAAAAGGCAGACAAGTTTCAAGTGCCTTTGCCCAAAGTACGTGGTATCTCTGAAGACGAAATGTTTAAAGTCATCAAGACAGGTAAGCAAAAGAACAAGTCCTGGAAGCGTATGATTACAAAACATACATTTGTCGGTGAAGGTTTCACTAGAAGACCCGTCAAAATGGAGAGAATTATTCGTCCAGCTGCTTTGAGACAGAAGAAGGCTAACGTTACACACCCGGAACTGGGTGTGACTGTGTTTTTGCCTATACTTGCAGTAAAGAAGAACCCGCAATCTCCTATGTATACGCAGATGGGTGTTTTAACGCGAGGAACAATTATTGAGGTTAATGTATCCGAGCTGGGTCTTGTCACTGCCGGTGGTAAAGTGGTATGGGGTAAATACGCTCAGATCACCAACGAGCCAGACAGAGACGGTTGTGTTAACGCTGTATTGCTTGTGTAAAGGGGCCGGCTGATTTCATGGATGTCTTGCATTGCTTGACTGATGTTATAGAGTTCTTTGGGTATGTAGTTGGTGTTGTATTTATTGAAGGTAATGCAAAAGAATCATTTCACCTTTTAAGTCAGGCTGAAGATTATCTTCAGCGGCCCTTGTTCCTAAAAGATGACATGAAAGACTATAATGAGAGATTGAGCTGCTTGAAGTGAGTCAATTCCTGCATTGACTCGTTGCCTAGCGTTTCAAGTGCACCGGTTGAGACTGCTCATTTTATCCTCATCCCCCGGCTTTTAACAACGTCCAGTATGAACTGCCGTTTCCAAGACTTACGAGAGGAACAGTAAGACAAACGAAAGGAAAAGGAACGAGATGACAAAGCTGATGAGAAGCGTCTGATGAAGATAAAATCGAAAAGGATATTGAAAGTATGCTTTCAATGATGTCTGGTGGCGAGTAAAAGCATGGGAGGGAAATGATCTTCACAAAAATTGTAGAACGTTTGAGGTATGTCAAGCTTGTCCGTCACATTTCCAAGAGTCATTGGATCATCTGATACCCAAAGAGACGGAAAGTCGACCGCAATTGAGCGAGTAATCATCGGCAAGCTCTATTTCTCTCGGCCAACAAGCTAGGCTGTCGATTGAGGGTAGGACCAAAGGCTCGACTCCTGACCCTTAGTTGAGATGATGCTAACTGAGACATGCGTCCCTCTTTTTCCTCTTTGCCATGAGAAGCGAGGAGGGAAGTCCTCCCTCGAAGATGGTTGGCTCCTACCATTTCACATCTACTTGTCAATAAAGTGGTAAAATCAAGGAATATTTTGCCTTATACTGCTGTGACATCGACTTATTCAACCCTCACCAATGTTGATCAAAGCCTCGACTGAAACAAAGGAGCATTCACCAGTTGACAGAAACCTTTCAACTGCACGATGAGGAATGGCTGGCTGAAGCCATATAATTTAGTTGGGTCTAGTCACTTTGTCACCGCTTTTATCGAGAGAGTTACAACCTTGTTGACCGTATACTCCTCTACTGCCATTTATGCAGACAACGGACAACAGCGAGGGATCAAGATTTTTGAAGAGGTATAGCAAGTTTACCAACATGCGTATAGGAAGATGTCAAAGCTGAAGGTTGGTGAAGGTGTTTTAAAGAATTTTGTCATCTTCTGAGTCTGGCTCTTAGCAGCCCTTATGTGAGAGCTTCTTCGACTACATTCTATTGTTCCAGAGCAGATGCACTCAATCAATCAAATACATGCTTTGACCGATTCTGGGACGAGGTTGATTCAAAAGGATAAAAGATTTCCTCGCCTTGTTCCTTCCTCGTCTCTGTCTCTCTTAATAGTCTCTTTCGGGCTGATTCGACAGAAGAAGACGATTTTTGTTTTGTTTTACAACCTGGATTTACTGATTGATCGCCTTCTTTGAGCGAAATCAACTACTATAGAGGCGGTAGAAGTGATGACGATTAGGCGTTACACGACCTCCGTACACCCTCAAGGGTTAGGAGTGCAGCTTGAACCACCGATGAACTATGTCTTTAGCTGATTATCTGGCTCAAAACTACCTCCAGCCTTCTAAATCGTCCAGAAAGAAGCAGAAGAAAAAGGGAACCACAACCGTAACCGTTGAGGAACCCACTGAGCCGATAGATACTTATACTGCCGAATATAATGACCAGGATGTGCCGCAAAAGGTTTTCTCCAAGCCGGTTTCCCAAAACAAAGGCTGGAAATCGGTGGATGAAAAAGTGTCTGCTGAGCCAGTTAGGCCGAGATCGCAGGGCACCATGAATTCTGGAGCACTTGCTGGTCTTCAATCAGGCCGAGATGTTGATTCTCAAATCAAAGAAAAAAAGGCTCAGGCTTACCAGAACTACGTCTCTTCAATCAAAGATGACTCCCACTCAAAAACTGTGTACCGTAATAAAGAGGGTAAAGTGATTGACGGGAAGGAGCTTCAAGAAATGGCCCAATTGGCCAAACTTCGCAAAAGGGAAGAGCTTGAGAAGCAGGATAGAGCCAAGAAAGAGATGAATCGATCGGAAGCCGATAAGCTCAAAGAGGCAGAACTCAAAGAGAAATTAGCCAAGACAAAAGCTTCTCACCAAGAGATGCAAAGGGAAAGAGAACAAGAATTAAAAACAAAAATAACCTATGATGATCCAATGCTCGCCTTTGATAGTTCGCTTTCTAATAAGCTCACAGCCCAAATGTACGTTTCTCCCTCAGGCAGAAAGCTATACCCGGGCGTATTCCCGGATAATCGGTTTTCAATCCGGCCCGGCTACCGGTGGGACGGTGTAGATAGGTCGAATGGGTTCGAACTCAAGTGGTTCAGAAGGCAGGAGGAGGTGAGGGAACAGAGCGCTCTTCGGTATACCATGCAGGAGGATTATTAGAGGTGTGAGCGCACGACGAAGCGTAGCAGTCAAAAGGAATGCACTTGAAACTGCTTCTGCGGCTAGTGACTTTATGATGTTTAGGAACGTGGTTTGTTGCAGATGGATTATTGATGGGTTGACAGTGGGGTAAATGAAATGGAGATTAGTTGCAACCCCCTGGAAAGCATTGAATAGCTTCTTTAAGGTGGCTCGTCTTCTCTACATTTACCACCTTAAACTCGTCAAATTACAGCAGAGACATACTCCTGGCCACCTAAGAAGTGTAACCTGGTATCCCGCAGGTTTGCTTATGCTGTGTAGCTCCATAAAGCTTTGCTTTGCGGTGCTCACATGGTATGCAGAGTCGATCTGGTCACCTGAGGCGTGACAGCTGACCGTCTAAATGATTTTTTCTTGATAGAGAGGCGACATATCGGCTCATGAGGTTACTCATTGGGGATGTATATTGCGAAGCTGTCACCTCGACACAAAAGCAGAACATGCATTAATCCACAAGATATACGGGTCGGAGATGAGGTTTTGCGCTACCTGGTTTCCCGGACTCTCATGAGCTGATGCGTTTAGAGACCTAAATGATAAGACATGCAAGACTATTACGGAAGTTATAACCCATAGTCGGTAGACGTACCGCTGTTTTCTCGCTGTCCCGCTAACCAGCGATAAATCTCTACTAGAGGAAGAAAGAGTGGTTCTCTCTCTATTCGTCTGACTAAGGTAGAGAGCAAAAGATTGAATGCCGGGATAGGCCTCATAAGAAGGATTACTGAGAGCTGATAGGGACTCTCGAGTTCACGTTGCAATTACTCAAGGGCATTATACAATGATCCCTTCCGTACACCATAAAGAGGCTTTTCTGAGCAGGAAGAGCCAGTAGGTTTAGTATTGAGATTTAAAGTCAGAGGCATTTTTGCTCATGCTTTGACAACCCGAGAACAATATGTAACGTCCGATGAATGATGATGGAGCACTTGCAATTGATCGATTCATCTCTGGTAACAACCTTTTCGTGTTCCG
>JAJLSF010000063.1:0-19820 GCA_030567395.1 Citeromyces hawaiiensis
AGAGTTTTCCTGTTCCTCTCATGTAGAAATTGATCTCGTCATTTTTATGTAAATCTTACTGTGTTTGTTTGACCGCTTTTAGATATGTCCGGTTTTGGAAGCATGGAGCATGTCTCATCGCCTTACTTCCTGCCTCTATCCATTGACTCTCCGTTAAGACTTTCTGAAATATCGTTCCCATATCGTCGTTTTGTTATCAGGTAATGCACCACATATAGAAAGAGGTCATGAACATAGAGAGAGTCTATGTCCATCTGAGTGATATTGGTAACTCTAGCTATTGTTATTTCCCTTGTTTTGTCCTTCGATATTGTTTTCCATATTTGCTGGGTGATCCTGCATTCTATGGGTAAAACTTTCCTTTTCCTCCAAACATAGGCTACACATCTTTGCAAACGGTTTATCCGCTACGTTGAGATGCATCGCTTTATTATACTTTGCATGAAGCCTAGTAGAGTGACGTGAAGCATTTCCAAAGTGCCTGGTAGTAAACGATGGATAGAAGATGGCCGTTTCCACATTCACTGAATCTAATTGGACCTCTTGATGTGAGAGCCAGTTGGGGATAATAGGCTTATTCCATACTATTTAGCCGCATATCGTCTGTGGAACGCATTGGCTGTGATGCCTTCTATTTTGTGCTGCCTATCAGAAAGTGTCAACAGGTATTCTTTGATTGTATCACTCTCCTTCCGCGAACGTGGAGTTGTCGATAACACCTTTTCAATTTTCACTGGTCCACAAATGGCTTGCCTTTTCCCTTTGTCACTGAATTGCCCACAGAGAAAAGGTGAGTCAGGTTTGACTGTTGCCGTCCAAGCTGCCAGATATGACCGCATTTTGGAAGGGAAGATTAGTTGCGTGAAATCCTTGAAATGTCCGACGTTGGCGTACTTGGGTCTGGAGATATAGTCGTTCCTTGCTTATGCGAACATAAGCAGGAGTACAGATCTTGAACTTTCGAAGAACCTCATCTTCAATCAGCTTTATTTCATTGTCTGGGATAGGATCGTGGTAATCGTATCAGTAAATCCTGGAATAGATACTAGTGCTGATTGCTTGCGCTCTGCTGGACAATGGCATATCCACCATAAAGTGTAGATTGATGCGTAGAATTTGCATCTCTCATATTGTAACTATATTGAAGTATAATAGAAGGCCCTTTGTCAATTTAAAAGATATGTCATTCGCTAGATTAAATAGGGCATTCTGGTTATCACCACCAGCATGTCTATTAGCTAGTGCTTTAATAAAACAACTATATTTGAGTGTGTTGAAGCTTATTATTGTTCATCTGCAGTTTCAGATCCTGTATATTGACGTCTTCGTCTCAGGCTGAATTATAATATCGTCTGATTCGTGTATACTGAGCCAATCAAACCACATACTCAGCTATACAATTGATATATAAAGTTCCTTCTGCTTTCAAGTGCATATGCGAGGTGTGCTAAACTCTCAGGCCTGGAACACGATATTTGAGATCAAGCGGCCAGACTTTATATGCCGGTCCAATCTTTTCCAATGGCATCTTTCTTGCTCCTGTGCAGACTTGGGGCCATTGTGGTGGACTCTAGCACCCTCATCAGCCACACGACTAAATAGACTTGGCTATACAAAACTTCTATCACCTCTCTCACTAGCATTCCATAAGACAACAAAAGCCTTTGCCTGAGGCTCCCACTACAAAATTGAACAACTAGTATATCTGTCTCTGTATCTTGCATACAGGGCGTCGGGAGGCTGCAGCATGCACTTTATACAATCATTCAAATCTCATAATGAGGAACACAAAGGGCGAGAACCCACAGGGTTATTTTTAGAGTGCACGTCAGCCGCTCACCGGCAAAGTTGATGCAAGTGTCGAGCAATTTCAGACGTGCATATACATTTCCACGGTGCATATGCATGTGAAGAGATCAGCGCACTAAACGCATCTTTTGTCGAAAATAGGTTGAGACAGAAATGTGCTCATGGTAAGCAGGGCATCCTCTTTGTATCGGTAGATTCATTTCTCAACCAAGACTGCCTGCGCAGAAATCTGTAAAAGTCCTTCTTGCAGGCTTCGGTGTTCTAATATGCATGCACGCGTATGCAATGCAATGCACATGCACATATAATCTTGAATCCTTGTGTTGACCAATTGACGCAGAAGAAAAAAAATCAGCAATGCCAACACCACCGCAGGGACTCATAGATTATCAAGCCTCGCTGGTTGCAACGTGGCTTGCATGTGCTAAATGTGCGTCCACGTTTGAGCTGTATGCAGTGGGGATCCAATGCTACGAAAAAGTCTTGTCTCACGATCCATCAAACGCAAAAGCGCTTAGTGGACTTTCATCGCTACTACGAATATCAGACGTTAACCATTCACAAGTACAAGGCTCATTCCATGCCATAAATTTACTATCACGCGCAGTGTCGATGTATGAGAATCTGCGAACAAATGGCTCAATATGGGCAGAACTAGCAGAGTGCCACTTGATTACAGGTAACGTATCCGAGGCGCATATTGCATTGGAGAGGGGACTTTGCATGGCTCCTCGTGACCCAAGTCTGTGGCTTCTTTCAGGCCAAGCGCTGGCGCGATCCGGGTCTGTGTCCCAGGCCACGGAGGCACTCACTAATTC
The DNA here is from genome assembly GCA_030567395.1 of Citeromyces hawaiiensis. Classification (NCBI taxonomy): domain Eukaryota; kingdom Fungi; phylum Ascomycota; class Pichiomycetes; order Pichiales; family Pichiaceae; genus Citeromyces; species Citeromyces hawaiiensis. The sequence goes on from JAJLSF010000063.1 coordinate 2,628, forward strand.
TCTTCGTGAACTGCCTCACTCCCAGCTTAACGAAAAGCAAACAGATATAGCTCGAGCTGTACATGCGGAACTGGCGGCCATAGCCGCCGGTAGCGGCGACATCCCTTCAGCCATACGAGAGCTTAGAATCACCCTTTCTCTGCCTGCTCCAGCACATAATCGAGTAGAAGAACACGCCGCGTTATGGTGTGCACTAGCTACAACACTAGAACGTTCAGGCGACTTAGATGGAGCCATAAGGGCTTGTAAAGAGTCGGAAAAAACAATGGGGAATCATGCTAGAGTTTTAATTACACACGCATTTCTTTTGCTACTACAAGGAACCGAAGGAACCTCATTTTTTGATCCGCATACAGCCATCACGCTGTTGAACGTGGTGGTGGCCAAAGAAAAGCGACGCGACGCGCAATTCCACACCCGATCAGAGGCAGACTTTCTTCCCTGGTTCTTATTGGCAAAAGCTTACACCTTCATAGGCTTACCGTTGGAGGCGTATGAATGTTACCATGTGGCGCTCACCAGGGCCCCGACATGTCCCGTGCCATGGCTCGCGGTGGGGTCACTCTACTTGGAGTCGGGTCAGCTGGCTGACGCACTGAGTGCATACACGCAGGCGGTGCGCATGCGGCAAGCAGAAAACTCTGCAGCAATAATCGCATCAGCCACCGCCTGGGAGGGGCTTGCCGCTGTTTACGAAAGATGCGACAATCAGGCACACGACGCGTCAGATGCATGTCTTCGTGCGTCAGAGCTGCAGCGAGCTGCAGGAGATCTGCGCGCATCTAGCCATTTCGAGCAAAGGGCGCATGCGCTGATCGCTGCAGCGAACAAAAAAGCTCCAACGCCCCCGTTAAGACCGCCCCCACAAGTTCCATCTCGCCTTTTACGAGACTTGGTGCCTTTATCGCCTGCAGAGCGGGTTGAGTTGATGAAGGCAAAGTCCCCTGAAAGCTTTTCTCCTCATTCGGATGGCCATGTGCCGGTCGGGACAAATGCAAAATACCCGCATGATGCAGGTTGGAGACAGATTCCGCAGTCTGCGCCACCTTTTGCCGTTTGGAGGTGATGCAAATTTACGAGGCTTGGTGAACGCGTCTTGAAATGCGTGGCGGTAAAGGAGATGCAAATTAAAGTTTCTCCCTGCATATGGCGCAGTCTAGATTCAGTAAAGGGTCTGTAGCGGTTTTACCGCGCAAAAAGTTGCCTAAATTCATGTTTGTGCAGACAGATGAACGGGTAGCTCTTGGTGAGGTGTCGGACAAGGAATACTGAGTTTGTAGTCACTCATGAAGGTTCGAGGGGTACAAATCGCCTTCCTTAGGTATGAGAACATTGGCTAGTTGAGCCAAAATTGTGTCTAATGAGGTTAATTTCCCGCGATATAGGCGGCCGACAAGTCAATCTAAACGGAAATGAGCCTTGCGCAAAGAAAGTATACCGCCGAGTGACCGTGAAAATGTAGCTTGTCTGCAACGATTTATGTCTATGACCTTACTACGGGGCCACAGTCTGTCTGAAGACGTACGGCAGGATAAGCTCATCAGACTTTCACGTTTCTTTAAGCATGAATAGAACTTCTGTAACAGAACATGCGTGTTTCTGACCCGAGTGTTCTTTGAAAAAGAAGTTTCAGATCATAATGTTTCGCCGCTCTTTATAAGCCAGACTTTTGGATTAAGGCTCAGGTATGCCCAAGTTGCAGTACCTGAGAGCATGGTCTGAAGTAGTCAAGCCGCGCAAACGGCCATTCCCAGTAATCCCCGTAACAGAAGCTTTGAGTGGGGAATTGGTGACATTGGGAGCTGTGAGTAACAATATGACACCACTCTCTGCAGCTGTCGAGAAGGCTCTCCCAAAGAAGGACATAATCAAAAAACTTTCAGATGTAAGGACAGGAGATCAAGCACCACAGGCACAGTCACTACTATAGGACCGCTGGAAATCACCCAGCTCAGTGGGCTAAGGTGCTACAACTACATTCAGAATTGGCGTATGTCATGAGATTGCCAATGGTACACCAAGGGTTCCCAGGACTGTTGGAGGCCTTTGATTCCTTTTCCTCTCCATGGATCAGGAACAATGTGATCACAGAAAAGCCTTTTATCAAAAGACATGGTATATTTACTTGTAGATTACTGCTGTATACAGACTATATATAGTGCTATTTGGTTTCCATAGTAATCAGCACCTCATGGCCACCCATGTACAGTTGCATGCACATATGGCTGGTTCAACAGCTATGCATGCAGTGTGATGAATCACTCTCACATGTGATCAATGATGATCCAGTGGTTCAAGTCTTCTGGAACTGTCTTTTCAGGCACAAGCCCAAACAGCAGCTTAATTTGAACCTAATGGCCCATGGACGCAACCAGAGGATCAGGACATTTCTAAGCTACAACATGCTTCTCTCCTCCCGCCTCTTTGCTAGAACCAAACTACGATATGAAGATGTGACCCTTAGATCACTCTCTGATCGTGCTGGACTGTGTAGATTACGCAAAAGACCAACATATGATCAGTCATCGCTTGGAACGCTTAAAGAAGCCGACTCAAATTGACTTTGAACGGGAAGAAGAAGGACAACATGCAATACCAACCAAATGATACATTCCGAGGTTGGAGGAACCCAGGAAGCAATTTTCTGGCTGATATTTACCCACGTTTAAACATTGAGTCTTGTGGTGGACCTATTAGGAAGTACATGGTATAGGTTATTTAGATGATCTATACAATGGAACTTCTATGCGAAGAAAAGAGAAGCGTTCTTGGAACGGAATAGGTACTGAGATATATTCGGACTGACTCAAAGTATTGAGGATTATAAAAGCTACTTATATAGTCTGTCGTGCATGAACGCATCGTTCAGTTAATGTCACGAGAGCTTCATATGGAGCAAAGTTCCAACAAGCGTGGGTAAGGATGATAAAAGCATTCTTGGGTGGTGAGAGAAGAAAACGCGGGAGACCTTGGGTATATTCTTGAAATATCCTGTCGATAATAAACAACAGACTTGTCATATTTCTGTTCCCTTCAGCTATATATGTACTAGGAGAAGAAACCCTTCGTAGGTGCCATGTAGAAAGTTTGATTAGATGGACATGAGACAGTATGCTGTCGAGGGTGGGCTTAGTGGCAGAACAAACAAGCTCGTGGACGGTTGTTATAGTCATTTGGTTGGCGGGGTGGTTCCCATTCTGGAGAGTTTGGTTGGTGCAACGCCTATCTCCCGTGCGGAGCTCCAGAACTATAGACTCAACTGTTGCCAGGTGAAAGATGGAGGGTTTGTAGACAAGCCGGGGAAGCATGATGATTTTTATCATACAAACTATGTACTGTGCGGGCTGTCGATGTGCCAGCATGAAGTTGAGCTGGATTACGACAAGAGAGGCGAGTTTGGGAACTCTTTGGACAGTTTGTGTTATTGCTTTGTGGCCAGAAGGCGGGAGGATATAGAGATTGATGAGTTCGTTGAGCCTCTAAAACCCGTTTTAGCGGTAGCAAGTGGTTACGCAGAGAAAATGAGGCAGTTTCTCTCGTGATTGCAAAACAGTGGGACCCGGCTTTTCGTCTCACAGTGTAGCTGCTCTGTTCCATTGACTTCCGAATAAGAACTTTGGCAATAAAAGAAGTCACATTATATTTGTCTCGTTATCATCAATGTTGGCCAGTCTTTCAAGGCTTTGAAAGTGTAGCAGCATTTCTTGACATTACAGAAAATAGAGGGCATAGAAGAAGTATTTTGTTCATCCCGCCAACAAAGTAAGGAAATTGGTGAGGCCACCTAACACGATATACGAGAGATGCTGGGTACACTGACAGCCTTGAGCCCATTCGGTGTAAGGCCGAGGAGCTCAACAGAATGGCTTTTCTGTGGTTCTTTTACAGACAAGCATATATCCTCTGGGACTTTGGGCTCTGCAAATAGTTGCGTCTTGCGTGAAGTCAATTATCCCTCTGAGATTCATTTTCAAAACAGAATAGGATAACAACAAGATACCAAGACTCCCTCTGTAGGGGACAAACCAACAATCAAGGTTTTGGCCGTTAGGAATCGCGTGGTTCTGATGCGTGATATCTTCTCTGGAGAGAGCCGGAGGCCACATCCGGGAGAGGTACTGCGCATGCTTGAGGAGGGACAGCATTTTTCCGAGACGGGTACAAGATAAAGTAATCGAACCACCACCCATGTAAATTTGGTTAACCTTCTTACAGATACCAGTGTCAATGGTGGTGAATTTTTGCTCAATGCACTTCAATTCAACACAAGTACGTTATATATTCCAGAAACAGGGGAAATTAGGTTTCAGTTACAACTTCTGCAAGTATTTAGGTTTCAGTTACAACTTCTGCAAGTATTTAGGTTTCAGTTACAACTTCTGCACGTATTTAGGTTTCAGTCACAGTTATGCACGACTTGCATATTCTATAACGGTCAAATACAGCCCCAAAAAATAAAACACAGGATGGCTTTTATCTGATGAGTTCGAAAGGGCCGGAGTGCTGCTAAAGCAGGCCATTTCAATATTTCTTTAATCCGGTCTGTCACTCGCTACTATATAGTCCAATGCAGCAATCTGATGAAGGTTGTCCGTTTTTCATGAAAAGTTCAACATGTGAAAGATGGTGAAGTGCTATGTTTTCATAGTGCATGCCTTATTCGTCCATGGAAATCGTATCAGAACAGAGGATGACAAAGGTGAGTATTTTCAGATGTTCCAGATGTAGAGAAGTGGGACATTCACGGCGGACTTGTAACAACCCATATATTAAATAACCTTTTATTGGTTGGAATCCTCTTGACAAACACTTTTGCAGGGGTCAATGAGCGACGTTTTGAAGTCGGTCGATAAATCCTCAGTATCAGCATTGTTCATCAAAGTGACTCACATGAATGGTATGCACGCTCATGCATGGCTTCATCTAGAACGTGCGTTCCAACACACCTCTCCTTAAATAACTCAGATGCAAACGACTCCATCCACAGAAAAGGAATAGCTAATCGACCATATCAGAAACGGTATTAATTTTAAACGGATGCTCTTTGCCTTCTCTATCCGTCTGCATAAGCTCTATCCCGCTGCAGAATTTTTAGGGCTCGAAGAGCGATAAACTAATGGTTAAAGATGCCCCCCTAATATCCGAGGCATCCTCAATAGATGCGCGTTTCAGATGCACTTTTGTTTTTCCGCGCATGTACATGCATAGAGGTGCATATAGGTGCATAGAGGTGCATGAAAACGCATGCAACTTATCCTAGTACACAACCTCATCACATAAACATAATCAATTTCATTATACTATACAAAAGGCGATAAAATTTCACCTACAACTTCCCACCTGAGAATGCCAATGCCCACGTTCTGCTCTGTCCGTTATCTAGATGGGCCGAGTCAAAGTCGGAGGCGGAGAAAAACTCGTACGAGCCGGCAGCATCAAATAGAGCTTGGTTTAGTCTCAGAACTCCGGTCCAGCCCGAATTGACAGAGTCGATAATGGAAGATATCTTGGAGTTCCACTCTTGTTCCACAAAAGTTGCACCTCTCACGATGGTGGATGCAGGCGTTATAGGTAGCATATGAATCCCCTGGATGTACTCTGTGTTGGTACCAAAGTAAGTCGTGTGGTCAATCTTGTTTTCAAACACGATGCCGGCCACTCTGTTTCCAATAATCTCCGACGGTTGGACGGTGTTGTCGTCTGAGTATAGGAAGTACATGTTCATGGACCTCTTCATGATGGAGAGCATGAGGTCACCTCTGAGTTCCATTGAAGAGTCTTGCACCACTTGGCCCCACAGTTTCATTCCATAGGCAAAGTTGTAGTCCTCACTAGACGATTCCTCGTTTTTACCGTCTCCGGCTGCAAAGACACCTGCGGCCCACGAGTGTCCGTGGAACCAATCAAACATACGCGACACGGGGAACTGAGTGTCCTCGGAGGAAGGGTTAGCCACGTCTCTGATGAGAGAGTTGACCCAGTCCTTATTGTCTGTTGCCCAAGTTCCACCTAGCTGAGCATCTACAAGTCCTACAACGGCAGCGGCATGCACAAAGTACCCGTAGTGGAAGTGGTGGTCGTTGTAGTAAGGAGCTCCAAAGTCTGCCATGGGGTCTCCGTTTTGAGCTCCCTGAGAGGTGACTCCACCAAACTTGGTGTCGTACATGAAGGGGATACTCTGAGAGTTTGAAGTGTAGACATCAAAAGTGGACTTTAGAGCGTCTAGCGTTTGCAGAGTTACATCATCGTCTTTTAGGATCTGCGATACAACCAGCAGAATGTAGGCGTACTTGTCGATATACTTTCCGGCGTAGTAGTTTGAGCCTAGTGAGTCGATAGTGGACTTGATATCGACAGCCAGCTCTTTGTTGGCAACCTGAGCCATTAGCTGAAGTGATTCCGAGGTGTAGGATCCTTCGGGAAGGAACTGAATGTCTGGGTTAAGTGGTTCTGACATGACGATTTGGTTAGAAAGGAACCCGGTCATTGTTCCCTTTGTGGTAGAGTCAAGCACCAATGGAGTTGCCTTTTCAAGTGAAACCATCGAGTCAACGTGATGCGGAAGACAGAAAACCAACGATGATCCACCAAGAGACCTTCCCTCGGCCTCATACGAAAGGGTGTATGTAGCTACGCTGTTTTCCGCCGTTCCCGACATCTCCACAGATACAGGGTACATGCCTGCTGCGAGATCATAGTACACGTCAGATTCTGAAGAAGGGTCGACGCTGATCTGGACGATAAGGCCGTCAAAGGCCCTGTTAGCTTTTAACGAGTAGCTTGACTGAGCAGAAAGCGAGAACTCGGAAGCATCTTGATCTTCAGGTAGGGTGACGTAGATGAGCCAATCAACGTTGTTGTTCAAAGTAACCCGGTACTTTACAACACCTTCTGGGATGCTCGTGGAGGTTTCCTTTGAAAGGGACTTGAATCCAACTTCAGAGTCGATCTGTGCAACAAGGTCTCCGTTGTAGATACCGGTCACAAACCCCATACCTTGAACGAGCGGAACGTCCAAAAAGTTTACAGATGAGCCGGTTGAAAGAGTAGCCAGTGCGGACATGTGTTTCATCTCGGTAACGTCTAATTTGATGTTGGACTTGGAAAAAGTCGGAGACGACAGAACAATGGATCCTACATCGAGAGGGTTGATGTAGTAGCCAGCCACACCGTCTTGCCAGTTGCCGAAAACCTTTCCGGAGTTGGGGGTGTATGAGATTCCGAGTCCGTAGTAGTTTTCCTTGAGCCACCAGACAACGTAAGGGAATGTGAAGACGGAGTCTGTTTGGTCTCCCAAGAAGAGGTTGGCGTAGAACTTGTTTGTTTCGATGGGGGAGCCGTTGTTGTCCACTCCTTCTGGGATCTCCAATGGAAGCTCTTCCCGGGGAAGAAGCGACTGTTTGTTGGAGATGGCACTGAAAAGGTTGACTGGTGTGGTCGTTGGGGCGGCAGGGCTTGTGGTGGTGGAGCTTCTGGCTGTGGTGGAGCTTTCAGTTGAGGTGGAGCTTATGGCTGTGGTGGAGCTTTTAGTTGAGCTCGAGATATTTGAGGTGGTTGCGCTTTCCGTTGTGGACTCGTGAGATTCAGTAGTACTGATCGCTGAGGACACGTTAGCAGATGACCCGGTAGACGAAATGGAAGATGCTATAGGTCCCACACTGGTTAACGAACTCGACTTGTGTGAGCTCGACAATGCTCCGCTGTTCACGAGTGAGCTTGCCTTGATTGAGCTCGGTATTCCGCTGTTCACGAGTGAGCTCGTCTTGATTGAGCTCGGTACTCCGCTGTACGTGTAATTGGAGTATCCACTAGAATAAGGTACGGTGAAGCTAACGCTAGTTGTGATTCCCGACATTTCTTTTGGTTTTGTCGTTTCAGCGGTTGTAGTTCCAGAAGATGCCTTAGTGGTAGTTCCAGATGTTTTACCGGGTTCAGTTCCAGAGGATCCTTCGGCTGTTCCAGAAGATGCCTTAGCGGTAGTTCCAGATGTTTCACCGGTTTCAGTTCCAGAAGATCCTTCGGCTGTTCCAGAAGACGAGGCACTAAGCGACCCTCCAGCACCAGTTGCGTCAACAGCAGAAGTGGGCGACACTGTGACACTGTTTGTCAGCGTGCTGACATCGATAGTTTTGGAAAGCGAGCTGGAGGATACTGGTCCAGAAAACAGTGGGTTGACAGAGGTTGAAGATATCGTAGTGATCAATGTTCCCGAGTCGGTGGTGAACTCCACAGATGGGGCTGCGGTGTAGACCACACTAGTTGATGTTGATGCGGTTGTCAATACTGAAACGAGCGACTCGATTGGTTTTGATTCTCTTGTGGCTGTAGCTTTTAGAGATCCTGATTCTGTGGGGTCAGAGGAACCTGAGGAACCTGAGGAGCCTGAGGAGCCTGAGGAGCCTGAGGAGCCTGAGGAGCCTGAGGAACCTGGGTTGGAACCCGGGTTGGAACCCGAAGAGCCTAAAGAACCTGAATTGGAACCTGAGGAACCTGAGGAACCCGAGGAGCCTGAAGAACCTGAAGAACCTGAACTAGAGGATCCAGCGTTCTTGGCTTCAGATACTGTCTCAGAGGTTGACTTTGGATCAGACTCAGATACAGACGTAGACACACCTTCAGATCCAGAGACGGATTGCAAAGATTCGTCACTCGAGTCGGAGTTAAATACAGAGTTTGAATCAGAGCTCGATCCGGTGTTAGACATAGAGCTCGATCCGACGTAAGACTTGGGTTTGGATCCAAATTCAGAGTCAGATTCAAAGTCAGAGTCAGAGTCAGACTCAGATTCAGATTCAGATTCAGATTCAGATTCAGATTCAGACTCAGATTCAGATTCAGATTCAGAATCAGACTTAGTAGTGATGGCAGTGGAGCTACCTGAATCAGATGTAGCACTGGCAGCAGTGGAGATAACTGATTCAGAAACATTGGTTGGCTCAGCACCACCAACTCCAAAGGCTCTGGATGAAGCCAAACCTTCAAGCCAGGTAACCACGTCCCATGTGGAAGACGCCGAAGGCTGTGCTGCGGATACTCTGGTCATCTGCTTTGTGGGACTAGCAGTTGAGTATATCGTCTTTGAGGAGTGACAATCATCTTCATAAACTGTAACAACAACGTCGTCTGTGGTGACGGTTTTAGTTGTCACGGTGGTTGACTTTTTCGTAACAGTCTCCACCCTGGCAAAAGCGAGTGAAACAAACAGCGCTAGATGCACCGCTGATGTAAACTTCATGATATAAAAAAGAGCGACAATGAGGTTGATTAGCCTAGATCAAAAGGCCTCCCTTTTATATGTCAAACGCGCTCCAGCCATCGCGTCTGTTGAAAGCTGCATGATGCTCCCAAAAGGGAATTCAGTATGCACAGCGCCATCTAAAAACCCGCCTCTCACGCAGAAGCGACCTTTTTTCGGGGTAATTATATGCACCGTTATGCAATGCTATGCACAAACTTACCAGGGTTATTCTCAGGCATTTCAAGCCACCCGTTGAGCCAGATCCCGGATCGGGAAAACCATCCTCACATGACCCAAAGTGAGCCAACGGATGAGCTGCTAAGTGGGTCGCTATAGCGAAGAGGGGCAAGGGGCGGATTTTTAATAGCGGGCTCCGTTAAAGAGATGCTGCTGCTGTCATTCTCTCAAGGAAACGATTTGTGCGTCGTTTCCCTCAGGACGTTTCAAAAAGATTTCCACGGTACATCAATCCTTGAAGGATCAGGCCAAAGTTTGAAAGCTCGAATTCAACTTCACTTATCTTTACCCAAGATCTTTGACTGTGAAGATTGAGCAGAAGCCAATGCTGCAGCCATAAGTCAAGTCATCTTGAGCCTTCCATTGAAAGAATTGCGACACAACAGCATGCACGTTGATTCAAAATTCTGCCTCCTTCCTTTCTGCAAAACTGACAGGACTTTAAAGACCTATAGTCAAAGCACCAGTCAAAAATCTATAGTTGTTGGCTTTATAGGATTGGGTAAAGGACGTTGATCGATGTAAAATGCTTTCAAAGGTTTGATGATCAATGAGAGTTTAGGAAGCGGAGGTTGATAAAGAGAGGCGCATAGAATGATCGTAAAGCAGAGGCTTGATGACCCGACAGGTACCTCTCAGGAGGAAGAGTTGCAGAGGAAGATTTTGAGACGGGAGTTTGGAAGCCAAAGTCTTTGGCCAAACATTGAGCATTAGCAGGACATATGGTGGATGGGGATTTTCTTTGACTACATTCGCTTGCTCTACACTGATTGTTCTGCAATGAATGATCTTCTGTCGATGAGAAAAATCACCAGTTGAGCTGTGACTGGAAGTGCAAGATACGCGGTGGCAATGTTCTGCTGATAGTTGATTTGTATTATATGTTCTTCTATCACTTCATCCGTACTCCTTTTAGCATTCTTTTTCGTTCCGAAGCTCGTCTCAATAATGGACGGTTATTTGAAACAAAGCGCTTCAAAACATCGCCTACAGTTCATATTGTAACTACATTAGAAGTAAACTGCTTTCACACTCACGTGTAATTGTTGGATACAGAACGTAAGTGAAGTATATGTTACTAACAATTTAAAAGCACGTACGGCGTAAAGCCCATCTGTGGTCCTGTACAATAGCGTACTGGATAGGAACAGGTAAACTAATACCTGCTTCCATGTAGTGACGAAGGTGAACAGTCCTACGGAGAGTGCTTGATTCGAGATAAGTCGGCTCTCTTAGCACAAGTCCATACAAGATGATCGCTCTATGCGATTGACCGCATATGCTAACAACATATATGTGGGGTTACATAATAGTACTGAGTATACTTCCCCAAAAAGGCCGGATTGGCCTGCGGTTAAGTAAAAGGTGACCCGAATCTCCCTTGGTGAGTTTATGGTCGGAGGCATCCGATATTAGATTCAGATAGCTGCAAGCTATTGGTCAACGCGTTAGTGCAGCATTAGCTACGTCATGTGCATCAATCATGTCGCAGAATCGGACCCAAAATTGATTACGGGATTCCGAGGCGTATGCGAACGACCTGATCGGTTCCTCAATAGTTCTGACTTCGGGAAGAAGGGAGAAATGGCTGCATGCAGACGGTAGACTCATAACTCGGCGAAAAGAGAGATAGAAACAGAGATATAGCCAATTCACGTTTTCTCACAATAACTAAACTTGATATGGACACCAACAATCTGGAGCATTACAGCACTGACGTTGACAGTAATACGTATTCAAATAAATCATAACTACAAACCACATTCTCCTCGCTCAACTGACGAGGTGGCCTCGGGGGAGTCCTCGTCATAACCCGTTTGATCATTGCGCGTGGGATAATTGGTAAACTCATCCTTAAACTTGTCATAACACATCTCGTCATACGCAGAAGGATATTCTCTCTTTACGCATTCCGGGTCACTCATATCGTGGCTATAGTTAAAAGTGCGAGTCTTTTCGTGGTGCACACTTCCCACCAGCTCATTAATTGGAGTCTTGGTGGGACTTGGAACGTCAGGATCAAATGGGTTCATCTTGCTCTGGTGTAGGAATAAGGTTTGGGTGAAAATTTTAGCCACAAGACGAAAAAAAAGAGGATCTGTAGAGCAGTGATGGCAGTGCTCCATCAGTTAATATACAAAACGTTTCATTGGACGACGGAAGGCTTTCAAAATGATTGCCCTTACATAGCATACATTAAGAGAAGTTGTCAGGTTCTGGTGGTTACCCTACCTTCCGTGGACTATATATGGGCTGTCTCCCACACTTCATCTAGGCTATGGCTAGGTCACCTGAACTGATATTGTAGGCCTCAACACTAATAGAAATCTTTATTTTTTCTTTGATCGGCTGCTACCTTAACCTAGATCCTCCGCCTTTCTGATCCGGTCACTTGTATGTAGGAGATATTTTAGATCTTTTTCAAAGTTGCTCTGTATAGAGCAAAAGTCCTGGGACAAACTTTGAATGCTCAAACGTAATAGATTATAGAGATGCACAGAAAAACGGAAAGTGGACCAAGTTGATTGAGCGGAGAGCCACAAAAGTCAGGTTTTCAATGAAAAGAACAACAAAGAGAGGTCCTCAGTGAAGATTGTTGGACGCGGCTCCCGCCTACTCCTTAGTAGGGAAAGTGACGAAACTGGGGCACCTTCTGCTTGATACGCCTGACGTCAAAGCCAATGAGCCATTCTTGTTCCGAGTATGCTTGACATAAGCAAAGGACCAGTTCTGGATTCCCCGACTGAAATATCTTGACAGAAAGAGAATTGGGAAGCATTTCGAGCTCTGCATATTTGACCCAGTGACGTCCTTGAATAACCCCGCTTTAATAGCGAGAATTCTGACATAGACTTGAACTGTCCGCCGTCTCCTGCCTAAGTACACAACAGGATAACAGCGGGAGATCTTCTGTAAAGGTCCAGACTTTGGGGTTAGTCAATAAGTTTTTAAAATCCGCATTGTTGGCTTCGAATACTGTAGCGAAGCGGAAGTGTGAGTAGATGAGTGGTTCATGAATCATGATTTGTCCGCGTTGTTAGCTCCACAGAGTTCGTGGGCGTCTCACGGGGCACTACTTCACAGATAAGTGCATCGCCATTACGTGCTTACTGCAAGCTCAAAATTGAGTTATCAGAGCTGCAACAACAGAGGAGGTAATGGAGGATCAATGAGGGGAAGCGGCATCAGCCGTTGGATGGATATAAGGGTGGCATAACAGTCTGAATCATTTTCTCATCAGCAAAGAAAAAACCTCTTTGCAACCCATTGATTAGTAAATCCCACCTTCAGCCATGTTATTTTGCCAGGGAAATGGTAAATAAAGCGGGGGTAAATCTTTATTGAAAATTGATTGCAATTCATCGCAAAAAAATCGGGTGCCCTAAAGCACGGAAAGTTCTCCTTCTATACCTACCATGTCTGACAGCTGCCATTTCCTCCTTTACCCAACAAATGCTAAAGTCTAGAGCTCAACAGAGTCTATCTTACATAGATCACCGTCACATTATTCCTGATAATGCACGTTGCCTCATTACGCAGATCTTTTGCCTGCCTTGCTCAGATAGCAAGCATGAGGTCTTATCTCTCTTTCGAGTGGGAGATCTCAGTAGTACAACACTATATACAATAACTCGAGCAGTAGCTCGATATACAATATCACCCGCAGGAGATTCGTGTTGCCAACTGCAATCTCAGGCCCTTCGGCCTCTGAGGCGGTCATGTTGCGACCCTCACCCTCTTTCGCAATATCCTTTGTAGGATTTCTATGCGGTCTACTGCAGCACGCAATGCATCCTGCAGTGAAGCAGATCAATTGATGGACTTATGCAAAACAGGAGAACCGATAGATGCTCAGATCGGCTCTCACTCATAAAGTAGCTTGCGCTTCCTTTGTATATGGAAACAGGCGTCGTGCCTTATGAATCCGGTCCACTTTGTTGTACCACAGACTGGCTTTACGGTATAAACCTATTAAGTTAGTAGTATAGTAATACTCACTCTCCAAAAAAATGTTATGTGAGGAGCTAAGATAAAAGTACCCGTCACTCCAAGGTCTATAAAGGCTTGTGGCTATATATCTTCATTGATCAACCACGAACCTCCTGTGGGTGATGTTCTAGCTGAACTATTACGTTTGACACTGGGTCTTCATTTATCCAGCTTATTGCCATAAATGCCAAGTTGCATATTGCGAGGCGGCTAGGCAACGCCTCATTTCCGGATGATCGGCAGTGAGACAGTTCTATTACGTTCTGGACTCAGATTATGCGCTATTTTGCATAGAGCAGAAGGATCGGCAGCAGACGGCATGGTAGGGATAGAGGAGCGAGTTTGTCCACTGATCAAGAGAGGGATTAGCTAGGAACTTGACGAGTACTCTGCAAACACTTACAAGAACTCAACAAGAATTGAAACAATCAAGCTACACACAACCAGTGATTTATACCAACTCACATCTGTCATATCACAGAATAAGAGAACGTATTCGTTGTTCATCAATTACCAGTTGAGGACAAAAACTCAGACAGTTGTACAACTCTTCTCAAGTTTTGTTAGAAGGTGTTAAATTATACCTTGATCTTATTTCCACCCACGCTTAATTATGGAGCATTTTAAGATGGCTAGACGTATTGCTGCCCAAGATGCTAGCCCTGTGGAGGAATTATCCCCAGCGGTCAAGATTAAGGTGCGTTAGAACACGTTCTCTTTTTGAAACCCGTGTTCTCTTTCAAAGAATGGTGGGATATCAAGCCCCTCTTTGTAGTCTTAGCACGGAAAAGACGAAATCGAGTCCCCGGGTCATTAATTTCCCCAGCGCCACTGACCCCCGGTGTTCCCAGGTAGCGTCACTTCCCGACAGAAGGAGATATATAAAGTCGGGCGGAGGAGAGTTTAGTGGGTATGGGTCATTGGCCGAGTCCCACACAGGGGTATGCTGCGGCTGCATTCTCTTCGTCGTCAGCTAAGTACATCATATATATAATGCAACTTGTATGTGAGAAAAAAAGCGTGAGTGTTCTTGTTCTAGAACACTTCGAACACTATAACTTTTATGTACAAGTCTATAAAATTTGTACAAAATTGGATATTTTCTTCCAAGCCGTAACAAAAGATCAAAGATTTAGCAGAAACGTACACATAATCTAGCACGGGAAGCTTTGTTGAGGATGAAAGTTTGTTGAAAACATATTTTGGTGGTAAGAGAGAGAACCTGGGAGATCTTGATATGTTTTTGAACCTATCAATTAACTACAAAAGCCATCCGATTGGTGGGACTCTAACAAAGGGAAGTTTCTCAGCCTCTAAGCTTTAGATTCAAGGCTTATGGCTATTCCCTGCACCAGTTTATTCGTTTGAAAGATTGTTTTCTGTTTCAAAACACTTTATCAGTGACAGTCGAAGCAACCAGAAGAGCCAATCTCTTTTGGGAGTATTAATTGTCAAAAATTATCCCAGAACGAGGGCCAAACTTCAGCTTATGTGGATGATAAAGGCGAGTAACGCAATACTTGAACATCAAAAATAGGGGAAATTACATCTCAGTCAAAAAAAAATATGCACGAAATCACGTTTCAGCTACAACTTCTGCACGTATTTACGTTTCAGTCACAATTATGCACTCCTTGCATATTTTACAATAGTCAAATGCGCCCAATACCGCACAGTTCTGCCCCAGCAACATATTCTTGTACCTGACCATTATGGGTTCGAGTCGGTGGTTTTGTCGAGTTGGGCGGAGTAACTGTTAGAGTTTATTATGTGGCGTTATAAGTTTGAGGTAGTTTTCATGTGGTTTCTGTAGGCTGTATCGATCCTTGATGCTGCAAGCTCTCTCTGGTAAACTTGAATAGAGAGGAGGTCATACTGTTTGTAGGATGAAGTCTGAGTCACCTCATTCTGCCTTTCCTTTCCTTCTCTCAAGGGTTTTATGAGTGCGATGGCCGTGAATAGGATGAGAGTTACGTTAGTGCGCTTGCAATCATGAGAAAAACATTTTATTAAGGAATATTGAATTCATCAAGTGGGTCCACTCCAGGAAAACGATTTTCATGGTATCGGCCAAATTCAGGATTGCTTCCAGTAGCTTCTGTTTCATCACAGCAGCCTCGGATTCGCTTCAAGCGGAAAAGCTAAGGTTGATATATTTACTTTCAGTGGATACCACCATACCTCGAAAAGCTCAGCAGTACGGAGATGGTGCCAATCGGTCTATTAATCAACACATCAGGCTCTGGTCAATCGAAATAAAAATAAAACACTAGGTATGAACATCTGAGACCTAAGCGAATGCTCTCTATGTTTCGAGAGACTACCCTCTACTCTGCACGATGCGAATTTGCGTTTGAAGATCTTCGATCACACAGTACAAGTCAATTTCTTTCACAGAGCTAATCGAGATCACCTCCATGCATTGCGCGGCAAAGTGGGTCTTTTAGGCCTACTTGCCATGCATTTCATGCATTCTCTGAGACTAGCGTTAAGTGGTTACGAGATAAACCAGAATCTATTGTAGCTTAAATGCTTCATACATAGGCATCCCTCATCAGTCTACCATTCCTAAAGACTTCAGTTTTGCAAAGTCGATGATGCCTGTAGCAGTCGTAATCCACAATATGATTCAACTAGGAGAATATTTTGACGGTCTTGACTTATTGAAAAAATAAAGACTATAGTGACTCTCACGAAGAAAAGAAGATCAATCATGCTTAGCCATGATAGTCGTTTCTTACTCCGTTTAGTCATGATAGGCAGTCTTTTTCCAAAGTTGCATCAAATTGTTTTCCTGGATTATGGCTGATAATCCGACATTTTGAAACAGAAAAGAATCTTTCAAGCAGACACAATGGTGCAAGGAATAGCCAAAAGCCTTGAATCTAAAGTTTAGAGACTGAAGAACCTCTTTGGGTTAGAGTTCCACCATTCCGATGGCTTTTGTAGTTTATTGGTAGGTTCAAAAACATATCAATATCTTTCAGGTTCTCTCTCTTAACACCAGAACATGTTTTCAACAAACTTCTATCCTCAATCAAGCTTCCTGTGCTAGTTTCTGTGTATTCCCTTGCTAAATCCCTGATCTTATGTTTAAAGCTTTGAAGAAATTTTCCAGTTTTGTACAAAAGTTATTGTCAGAAAAGGGGGTATTTGAAAGCGGGTGTAAATCTTTGTTGACTTTTCTCGACGAAGAACGGAAACCCCTCCTTTTATACCTACCATGTCTGACAGCTGCCATTAATCCTTTGCCCAACAAATGCTCAAGTCTAGAGCTCAACAGAGTTTATCTTGCATAGATCACCGTCACATCATTCCTGATAATGCACGTTGCCTCTTATCATGCAGATGTTTGCCTGCCTTGCATATATAGCAAGCATGAGATCTTATCCACTCTTCCGAGAGGGAGATCTCAGTAGTATAACACTACCTATAACAACTCGAGTAGTCCCTCGATATACAATATCAACCGCACGAGGTTCGGGTTGGGAAACTGCAACCTCAGGTTCTTCGGCCTCTGGGGCGGTCGTGTTGCGACCCTTACCCTCTTTGCGATATCCTTTGTAGGTTTTCTATGCGGTCTTCCGCAGCACGCAATGCATCCTGCAGTGGAGCAGATCGACTTATGCAAAACGTGAGAACCGATAGATGATCAGATCGGCTCTCTCTCATAAAGTAGCTTTGCGCTTCCTTTATATATGGAAACAGGCGTCGAACCTCATGAATCC
>JAJLSF010000064.1:0-19220 GCA_030567395.1 Citeromyces hawaiiensis
CCTCACTTTATTCTCTCTATTAAATTCGAAAAGGACAGAGCCTTTGAGGCACCGACTCACCGGTTATTATCCCTGTTGCAACGAGCATTTTACCCTGCTAGCTCTGCTTCATCCGATCATGTTTGAAGCAGAAAGCTTAGACTGCATGTTGCGATGAGGTCGTCCATAGATTCCAGGCACCACGTGTAGTTCTTCATGCTTTTAGAGCACTACAGGAAAAGAGTTCCTTAGTCTCGAGCTCTTGAGAGTCTCATGTGCTAGACTCTGTGAGCTGGCAGAGGACATTTTCTGTGATAAATGGTTCAATTCAGCTAGAAAGGATGACCCGCAGCAATTGGTGCCTTCCACTTACAGAAATACGTACCTTCTTCTAAAGCGGGAGATTCAATCTAAAGGCGATCGATAACTATGCCCCCGGAAGTGTTTGAAGATTCTGGATGAAGCCATCCGTGCATGAACGTGCGTATCGTTCATGTACGTCACAGTATAAATAGCGCTGCATCAGTGAGTCCGAATTTATACTGGTGCCACAATACAGTTTTATTGAGAATATTCAAACATCGTTCTCTTCCACTTCTCGTCGAACCAGACATCTTCATATGCTCTATTATGCAACTGTGTTCTGTCTAAAAGGAGGTTTTATTACAACCGAAGCCTTCTACTGCGATACGGGGCTCTCTATTGGCCGAGCCGGCCGCTCGCAAGCAGTCAAAAAGATAATTCTGATATGCTCGATCTATTATATATTGCCGAACTATCAGAAGCAAGGAAGAGAGGACGGTGATGACTTATTTGAATAGGATTTACGATGCAGATTAAAAGATGAATAGCCCGGCATGACTTGCAGATGAGGTAAATCCCTCCCACTACATCCCTTTGGGAAGCGTGCAACTGATGTTTGATATCAAAATAGTAGGTAAAAAGCCACCCATGATATCTCGCATTGTTTCCCATGATCAATTGGTATAGAAAAGAGGCGACTGTAATTTGTAACAGCTTTAGATAAAAAATTACCTTTCCAGAAACATACGAGGATCATTAAACTACGATTACTGGAAGTTGACACCACAATCGATACTGAGAATTCACTTGTGGAAGTCAAGACGCTCCGACTGAGGCTCCCCTTAGCAGGTATACAGCCCCTTTTTAGCTGTGAATTCATTACTTGAGCCTAGACCCCGCCGCTACAATTTGACCACAGAACATTTCTAGACATGTGATCTTTCGAGAAAAAAGGGCGTCAAGGAAAATGCCTGCAAAGGCAAAGAGGCATAGAGGGGCATAAACAACACAGTCCTGGAGATTTAGAAAAGATTCACGAACTGAGTTTTGTTTCATTCTCCTTATTTCTTTGCCCCATAACTTCTTACGCTCTGTGATCTCTGTGTGTGCCGGATGAGACTACAGCAAATCAGCTTACGGTTTACGCAGGCAAAGCACAGCCTTTTGAGTGCAAGGGCAAGGGCAAGGGCAAGGGCAATCAGAAGAATAGCCAACATCATTCATTTCTAAACAACCAGCTCTGTCTCACCAACCTTTTCCGCATTGGGCTCGCCCACTGTTGACTCCTCCTCTTTCGCGGGTCTGTCCACCCGCTCGCTCATGGACTCCTCAACGTCATCCGCCTTCACCACGGGTGTAGCCTGCTCAAAGTCGATAGGCGTCTGCTCCGGTTGGGCAAGGGATGTTGGGGAATGATACGACACCAGATCCTCGTGAAAAGAGTTGCAGTCGTAGTCCCAGCGGGTCATCCACTTTGTGGAAGCGCACGCGCTCTTTGTCCATGGCCTCGCATAGATAAGAGGAGCGTAGTTCAAGTAGAACATTGTGGAAGCGGCCAAAAACACCGTCATCACGGCAAGCCCCACCTGACGGTTGACCCTGGAGTAGATAAACTGAAAGAAATGCCCCAGCGCCATAAGCCCAAAGTAGTACGCTGGAAGATAGTGATGCAAAAACATCTGGCGGCCCATTAGGAAAAAGGGCACATAATGCGCTAACCATCCCAAAATGTAGTGGGCAGACTGAACGTTAAAGTTGAAAGTGGCAGCGTTGTCTAAACCGAATTTAGAGAACCCGGCTTGCCATTTTAAAAGCGTAAGGCCGGCATAGACGGCAAACCCAACGATAAAAGCAGTAGTGGACCACCACATGATGGCGTTACCCATAAAGTACACCTGTCTGTTGTCTTTGACCCAGTAGTTGATCCCTCTAGAGAGCAGGGGCCACTCATCGGGAGTCGATTCATAGTTGTGCGGTTCCGTAAGCCCCGAGTTGATCTTCCACATGGTTCTGTGGATTTCCACAAACTTTTCCCAAAACGACATGGGTTCGTAACCAACCATTGCCGCCTCTTTAGGAAGAAACTCGTTCTCGTTTGTCTCCACGTACCAAAGCGAAAGCGGCTTGATTCCCTGGGTAGCACAGGTCACCTCCTGCTGTTCCCACGCCCACTTAGGGAGCTTGACTTCATGCGAAAACAGGTAGCATCCTGTCATGGCGTGCTTAAGACGGAAAACGGTTTCGATAGACCTAATGCGGTTTTGCGCCAGTCCCTTTTTACTCTTTTCCTTAACGATTTCCACTATAAAATCGTCGTTTGCATCGCCTTCAAAACCTTCAAACCCGTAAGCACTCACTTCGTTCTGCCAATCCTGCTCGCTTACAGGAGGCCTGTGATCGTGCGAGTGGAGTCTTCTTTGTGAAAGAGCGTGCTGAAGTCTGATTTTGGTACCGTCTACAATCGGCTGAAACTGTGTAACGGGTTCAGTTTCGTTATAGAGGCTCACGGTCCACACATTGTTCTCGTCCAAATGCGGATACAGCGTAATCTGCTGCTGCTGCGACCCGGTCTCATAAAGATGGTTGTGGGAGTGCAAGTATCCGCCGTGTGTGTTAACATGGCGGATGGTCACGCGAGAGTTGACTCCAACGTCAGCCAAAGTGCTTTGCGGGATGCTATTGCCTTCCAGCCCGGATCTGAAGGCCGACGACATGAAAGCAGACCCTTCGCCTTCGTTTTGAAGGATGTCAAAGTGGAACTTGAAGAAAACCATATAAACCGCAAAGGGGACCCCTAATAAGACAACAAACTTTACAAAGAACAGCTTAACAACTTTCTTTGCAGAAAAGGTCAAGTCGCCAATGGCAAACCACAGGTCCCAAGCAGTAATAGCTCCTACCCACGCAATCGTGAATAGCCCTACCCATTTCGATGAAGCGCTCAGTCCCAGAGAGATGGCAAGACCGAAAAGCGCCTTATACCATCCCATAGTGAAGGGAGACTGGTTTTCTAGTTTCTTTGCAAGGTACGCAGACCCTGCAATGAAAAACATCATTGGTGTGTCGAGTAAGATGTAACGCGAGATGGTCACGTTGGCGTTTTCAACGGTGAAAGCCGCCCCCATCATTAAACAAATCACCGGGGAGCATCCAGAGCTACGTAGAGTGAGATACATGAACAAAACGGTGAATACGCCTAAAATCGCAGGCAGAAATCTCATCAACGTGTAGGGAACTGTTTCCGGGAAAACGTCGCCAATTTTCTCAAACCCAAAGTCGCCTACAAATCCTCCTAATGAGGCGATACCGGCAAACAGCATTTTCGCCAGCGGTGGATGAACATCCATGAAAAATTCGCCTAAAATGTATTTCTTCGCAAACCCGCCAAAGTGGACTTCATCGAAAACCACAGAATTTGGCTCCGACAGCTTCTGCAAACGAACTACGCATGCAAATAGAAGCAGAGCTGCAAGACACAACTTTTCGGAATTGGACGTTAATGATCGGGTTTTCTGCTGATTTGGGGTCGGCGTCGTAACGATGAAGGGTCTTTGTGACCCTTTGGCAAGAATTAGCTCTTCCTGCCCGGTGAGCGTTTCCACAGAGGGTTTCTTTGTGAGTTTTTTAGCCATATGGAACACGTTTGAAGTTTGCACTCAACATCTGAACACCACGACGCGTGAGCTTTTGAGTGCAAGAGTGAAAGAATTCGTAGATGCCTGCCCTTGTGCCCTGTGCCCTGTGACCTTGTGCCCCTTGCCCCTTGCCCTTCTGAAGCGCTCCAGTCTATCTAGATCAGCAGATCGCGTTCTAGAACATGACAAGAACAGAACAGGGACCCACTGAACACCAAAATCCGAATAGAACAGATCAGACCAGAACGTGATCGAGCCAGTTTTCTTATAAAACAAAAAAAAAAAAATCTCTTCACAATAATGTACACATATTGTATTACTCGCCCTCATCCTCGACATGAGCTGAGGTTATCTCTGACAGTTGATGGTCCTTCAGGCTGCTTCGACTGCCGCTGAAGGATTAAAACAAGTAACTATCTTTCAACGGATGCACTGGTGCATAAAATAGTCAGAAGCCTCGAAGCTCAAGAATAGAGGCGGGGAACGTTTCTTTGTTAGACTTTCTCGAATCCAATCACTTTTGTAGTTCATCATCGACAGGATATTTCAGATGAAGGTCTCCCGTATTCTCTCTCTCTTACCACTCAAAATGCTTATCATACATTACCACGCTTCATGCGTATATTTCTATATAAGCTTCTTGTTGAATCTCACATCTTTTTTACCGATTTGAAAACATTATTCTAGCTTTTTGGAAGATTGACCCTTGAGCACCATATCTGCCAGATTGGTAAGACCTCCTGTTAAATAGCTTCTTCTAGCATCCTTTCTGATCGGCACTATTGATAATCAGCTGCTTAATAGATTGGTTGACCGTATCTCAGCTTGTGCCAGTGCCATGCGTCAGCATCAGCTTCAGCTTCTCTCTTATAAATTGGTTGTCCGTATCTCAGCTTGTGCCAGTGCCACGCGTCGGCTTCAGCCTCAGCTTCCCTCTTGTAAATAGGCTGGCCATATCTCAGCTTGTGCCAGTGCCATGGAGCAGCCTCAGCGTCTCTCTTGGACAAAGACTCGTCAGCTCCCAATAGAGTCGAGTTCAGAACAACCATGTATTCGCCATCTTCTTCTTGAAAGAGGACTGGGATCTCGTCTTCACCGAACTTAAACTCGGCGATGACAGCCTCAGACGGGAATGGTTCTTCTGCGGCAGCGGTGCCAGTAGGAACTGGAACTTCTTCCACGGCTAATGTTGTGGTGGGTGCAGCTTCCACAATGGCGCCTAGAGCAAGGACGCAAGAAACGAGGGCGGTCATTGAAAGTCTCATTGGTGTTTGTAATCGGTTGATGATAAATGTAGGAACAACAGCCGGTTTATATACCAATGTTCAGCTGTATGTGGAGTAGAGGTTTGAAACAAAACTTCACACATGGAAAAAAGAGATCCGCTGAGCGGCATATTGCCTATTTGAATAAATTAAGGGGACACTGGTTTGTACGTGCATGTGCATGCATATAAAAAGTACCTTTCGCATCCCAACTCGGAAATCAAACTTACCTGATTTGGCCCTGTATCAGTCATTCTATTACACTAAGAACAGCGTATTGTAACATGCATCGTACGCGCATAATTTTCCATTTCAGGGAATTTTTATTATATGTACAGAATTTAGGTGGAGAGACTCTTTGATTCTGAATCTCCAGCACTTTGAAGGTACTTGCGCACAATGTTCTTTTTGACAGATTCTTTGACTTTTTGACAGATTCTTTGAGTCCCTTCTCTCTAGATTCGGACCTTAGAAGCCTCCAAAGAAGAGACCGGCGAGCGCAACCTTTTTTTCCCAGTGAAAACAAATAAACCGACGTAACCAATTCAATCTTACTTAGACCTAAATACATACATTTAACATCAAATCAAAAAGTTATAAATCATGTTCCAGTTTCAGACGTTCAAAGTGACAGTATATCAGCTGAGGTGGCTCATACTCACTCGCACATTGCTCTTGTACTAGGCCCAAGTCGGAATCCATGTAGGGATCAGAGCATTCTGATTCACTTGTTGAAGCAAAGGCAGATTGCTCGTACAATGTCCCCTTAGGGTAAAATTATGTGTCTGGCCCCCTTACCTTTGCCAGCCCCCTTACCTTTACCAGGTTACTCGCCTTTATTCACACAAAAAGTTCCTAACCAGGAGCTTAAAATTGCAGGTCATGAGACTAGAAGTCTTCAATCATATGCTGCTTTTTTGCCTACTTTCATACATAACGTACATGAGATGTACATACTCCTGCATGACTGTGCATACACCGGATCTGATCTGGTTTAGATCAGCCTTCTAGTAATGATCAAGCCGGGTCTTAAGACGAGACCAGTTCTCCCAAAACCTTGATGAAAAAGTATCAAAATTTTGCACGTTTATGCGAATTTGTTTCCGAAAAGGGTCAATTGTCCGTACACAGAACATTTATTTATATGATGTGGATTTGAGTATTAAAATATCTTTAATGCTGATATCTTTACAACGCTCATAATGCAGCTTTAGATGCTTTTCCATTGTATTCTTTTGATATTTTTTTTTCAACTCTTTCACAAAAGCTTCTCTACATGAAACGGGAAAAGTAACTATACAATGAATGTGTCTGTTCCCTTCTCGCTTCTGTTTCACTGATTAAGTGAGATTTGTAAGGAAACGGCGTCAGCGTGAGCTGGA
This sequence comes from Citeromyces hawaiiensis, assembly GCA_030567395.1. Classification (NCBI taxonomy): domain Eukaryota; kingdom Fungi; phylum Ascomycota; class Pichiomycetes; order Pichiales; family Pichiaceae; genus Citeromyces; species Citeromyces hawaiiensis. The sequence continues at coordinate 6,565 of JAJLSF010000064.1, forward strand.
TCATCAACCTCATGGCCGCTGATGAGCTTCTTATAGAACACGACTAAATCAGGTCAGTGTGTAATACTCGGGTAATATTGCATTATAAATGCCACGGCACACGAGACGTGCCTTATGTCGAGTTATTGTGCCATATGCATCTCTTTTCATATTCTCATTATACCTTTCCCCGCCCTCAGCCCTATATTGCTATAATAATCAGCTATCCTGAAACGTACCTGAGATAAATCTGGGTGGATTTATCGAGGTATATAATTGAATACCTGAGTTTTTGTCCTTTACTGGTAATTGGTGAACAACGAATAAGTTCTCTTTTTCCATTTGTAGAGCGCTCTAGTAAGTTCCCTGTTAATTGTCTATAGATCAGTGGACAAACTCGCTCCTTTATACCTACCATGCCGTCTGCTGCCAATCCTCCTGTTCTATGCAACATAGCGCATAATCCGAGTCCAGAACGTGATAGAGCTGTCTCACCGCCGATCATCCGAAAATGAGGCGTTGCCTAGCCGCCTCGCAATATGCGAGTTAGCATAAGTGGCAATAAGCTGGTGTCAAACATAATAGTTCAGCTAGAACATCACCCATAGGAGGCTCGTAGTTGATCAATGTAGATGTATAGCGACAGGCTTTCATAGACCTTGGAGTGACCGGTAGATCTCAGCTCCTCACATAGCATCTGTTGTATGCGGTCTACTGCATATGCATGCATATTCGTGCATCCTCTTGCATTAGCAGTTGAGCACAGTTGTTGGGCTTATTTCTCGGGAAGAACCATCTCTGGAAAGTCGTGCTTGTAGCCTCGGATCTTTCCCACCAACCTTGCGGAGTGACTGACTAGATTTATAGTATAAAGCTATAACTGTTAGAAATTTCATGTATTACGTACGTTATCGAAAACGATCACCAGATCTGGAGACTTGGTTGGCTTGTGAAATTCAGCCTTCAAGTGAGTAATGAAAAGTCGAGTTCGGGCGACACTACCTTTGTCAGCCTTGGTGATTCGATCAGCGTTCTCAAGCAAAGGCGACATTTGGGAAGACCTGAGTGCTACAAATAGCCCTACGATCTAAAAGCTCGTACATCCGTATATTCTAATGCGATTTTTTTTCATGTAAGCAGTAATAAAGAACAACTATATATGGGCATTCAATGCTTTGAGAAAGCTTTTCTTCTTCTGCCTCCACTTTATGCCCTGGCGGGCACAAAGTGTACTTTTGCGGGCACAAAGTGTTTTCTATATATCATCACTCCAATAAAAATTAGGATACTCTTCTTGATTCCCATACTCGCTCTCCATCGCATCAAGCTCTTCCGGAGATGTACCCTTCAAAACGGAATCCCATGCCTCCTTTTGCGTAGCCTCCATGGGGACCGGCACCAAACGGGTGAAAATAGGCTTATCCTTCGGAACCCGCTTCAACTCAGTCTGACCCTTGGATACAATATTCTTCTTCAAAACGCGGTTCCCTGAACTATCCTCAAACCCTTTGCTCCTATAAAGAAACTTGTAGATAGGCTCGCGAACTATAACCTTGACGTTTTTAGGCACATACACTTCAAACAAACCTTTTGTCTCTCTTTTGCCCGTTGGCTTAATCCTCACATAACCGAGTCCACTGATCACCAGGTCCACGTTACCGTAGAAAGGCGGAATCACATACCTAACTAAATCCTCTGCCGAGTCTATAGTTGAGAAAAAGTACGGCTTTATGCCGTCTGCACGCTCGTGACAAGTGGTAATGGCGCTATCGATAGTGGAAAAGGTATGCGCCTTGCCGCAGATCCCCGACTTGATCTTTATGACCGCGTCAGCGGGAGGCTTTAGGTAGAAGAACCCAGCCACGGACAAAACACGCTTCCCGTTGAAAATTTTCGGTTTTAAAGGAATCCACGGGGTTGCCGTGCCTTTGAGCACTTTAAACTCGTTAACCATGACCGGTTCACTGAAAACCTGCTGAATATGGTCCGATAAAACGTACTTGTACATGCCCTTTTCTTGCGGCGTATACCCTGGCATGTCCACTATGGTTGTGCCCTTGGCGAGATCAAACTCCATAGGAGACCTGGTGAACGAGGGCAAGGGAGAAACGCCGGGACCGAAATCCGAGTCCCGCTTGAGTTCAAGATTATCATTATATACAAGTTGTTTGATAAGCGTGGACTTTCCGCTATTGACTTCTCCAATAAAGTACACCGACCCACGCGGCATCCTTTGGATGAGATACTGTGTGTTCCACCCGCGTTTCCCCGACAAAAGGAAAACCCTTTCCGGGTCGACTCCAAAAAGCTTCTGCATAGAGTCTTTGAAATAGGTGGCTCCTGTTCTATGCGCACCTTTGGGATCCGAGTAGAAACAGTCAGCTTTAGTGATGGCAAAGAACATGCGCTTTCTATCGATTTTGTCAAACACTTTTCTGTTGATCGACAGAGGAAAGTCTAAAGAAGATGCTACATAAACTACTGTGGCATCTGCAGGAACGTGTTCTAGAAGCTCGTCTATAGGATACGTCTGATGCTGTGCTTCGTCGTAAACGCTGTGATGCAGTGCGTTCATGCATCTTTGACAATGCAATCTCTTGAGCTTTTTGCTCTTTACGTTATGGGTTGTTTCTGGGAAACTCGGCTGGGTGTCGGCAGGAAGGTTATTTTCGCTTTTAAATCTGGCGAAATCATTCAGCTGCTCTTTTTCAAGAGTCTCTTCTAGTTCTTTGAGTTTTTCAGCGTACCAGTTGGTGCTTAATAGCTTCATCTTGTCGTTTTCAGCTACCCTAATCTTGTTATTTTTGCTTTCCGGGTTAACGTAGAACCCGGGATAAGCAGAGTTTTCCGTTTGCAGAGCTACACCACACGAGGAGCAAGACAGCAAAAGCCGTCTGCGCAAGTTTTTGGTTTCCAGCTTCTTCTTACCCTCTATGGCTTCACGGGGGAGTCGGGGAAGCGTTTGATGGCGATTCAAGTTCAGGTATACCATTTTCTCGTTAGCAGCATCGGTGAAAGCAGCTGCAGAGCCTGCGAAATTTCGTATCGTTCGTAGAAAGGGGTCTCTTTTGCTTCTAAGTGATCTCATATTATCTTTTTCAGTTTGGTTGGTGCACGTCTCATTGATGTGGGGGTTCGATTCCCCTGAAATGGATTTTGTTTTCGGAAAGAGATTGAATTTTTGACAAGCGTTTGCCCTGCAAAAAGAAGCTAACATCCGAGCAAACTTTTCAGGACAAAAAGGTCCCCAGCAGTTTTATCGCAATTATATCACGTCGGGTATTCCTTAGGATATTAATGTCGACCAATTTTGTCAACTAATTATTCGTTCCAACTGTCTAAACAATAGATTTCTCCAGCTTCAGCCAAGGGGAAATCGATTACACCTGCGATTCAAAGAAACTTCAAGATGCATCTCCGGCAATCAATAAACACTGATCAGACTTTGTGTGCGGTAAGATTTTCTCTATTAAACAGACTGTGAAAAGATTAAGTTAGGTACAGAATTTCTGGGCCGACTGATATCAAATCGATGAAATGAGGGGGATCTGAGACATCTGGTATTTCCTTGAAATTTTAATGCGGAACAATTTTGCCTACTAAGCGTAATTCTTCAGGACAATTTCGCTCGTGAAACCCTAATAGCATAGTGAATAACCAAAGAGCGATATCCCCATTATAGATCGACCCCGACCAGTCTCAATTTATTGAGATGGAGAGCGCGGAGATCTTCACTCTGGTAAAGTTCTCCTACAGTACGTCCGTCGCTAGTTTTGGAGCTACATCAGAAGACAACCCACAACAAAAGACAAAATCGCTTGCCATCCCTCATTTATGTGTTTTAACGTATTGTATGCCTAGCCTTTATACGTTTACCGGGTGACTTGTGTTTATCCATAAAAAAAATTCTCAGGCGTGTGAAAGTGAGACACACATTACTACCAACTTGTACAGTAAACCTAGTCTGCTCAGATACCTATATCATAAGACACGATGCCTGTTTTCTTGTATGAAGGAGGATTAAAGCTGCTTTATGGGAGAGGGCTAGGTAAAGAGTCTGGAGAAGAGCGGTGTGCGGAATTTTGATGGGAAAAAAGGTCGTGTAAAGCTCGATGGGCTCAACGTTACAAAGCCAACCAGCAAATCGAGTGATTACAACAGCAACGATCAAAGTAGGAACCAAAACAAAATGCGACATAACAAAACAAATAAGCTTCCAGAAGCATTCAAAATGGTCAGCAGGCCTCCCCCCAAAAAAATATACTAGTTACAGAAAACTCATCCGCCAGCTCAATGAAGCTGGCTCTTTCTCCAAGACGGTACCGGCTAGCCCACTAGGGCGAAGATCTCAAGAATAATGCTGGTACTGTCTGCGGAGAACTGGTACTTGAAATAAGGGGAGGTGTACTGAAATTTTTCAGGGCTACATATATATATATGAAGATCTGGTTACGTCTGTTAGGACTATTTCATTCTTTTTTATAACTCAACAGATTAAGGACTTGAAGCGGTGAGCCCGAAATTTAGGGATATTTGGGTTCGAGAAGACGCTCTTGACTGTTTTTCTTTGATCTACTCTTCTGGAGTAGTTATCATTTGATATATCAGCCTAAATGTATTGCGATGTAACATCTTCTGGTGCATTTTCTTCATTCATTTAGCATTTGTTAGCGTCACCTTGGACGTCTGTAAGGGATCAAAGCTGAGCCTTACTCAAATAACTCAGATAATAGCCCTGGATTTAGCAGTCGCAGTATGCTTTCTGCAGAATGTTTATCAAATTATCATACGCACCAACCTACTGCGTTAGAAAGGATACTATGGTGACTTCAAGCCTAAATGTCAACCCTGACTATGAATGGCTGACCGTTTTTTATGGGCAGTACCAATAATCTCTATTGATGCCTAGGATCAATATCTGAGTTACAAAACTTTCTCGTTGGCATGATTTACACAGTTGTAGTGGGTGTAAAGTCTGGCTTGCTTCCAAACAAAGTCTGTGGGATCAGTTGTCTTCTAATGGCTGCATTCCCAAGTTGCACTGTGCAGTATGCTATCACGAGTCCCTTGGTGGAAAGACGGTGATTGGTTGGACTCGACTGGACTCGATTGATTCAAGCGTGAGCAAAGACGGAAAGGCTTGTTATATATGTAGTTTAGAGTAAGAATGGATCGCTTTTGAGCATATATATGTTACTTTTAGTGCGAACCAGAGGACCGCTTCTTACTACGATTGTTTGATGTGGAAATACGCTCGCTAAATTCTGGAATTCACTTGTCTCAAGCTTCCTGGTATTTGGTTCTATTGTTTGACAATGCAAAAAACAGATGAAGGTATTGCAAACTGACTATAACTGATTTACAGATTTCTATTTGCACTCGAAAACATACAGATTTACATCAAAGATTTAATTTGCCCTTTTTAGCGGGTTAAAGCTCGGCGAAAATTTGCCACAGAATTAGTCGTCAACTACAGGTTACCTTTATTCTCTTGATTGAAAAGATCGAAGCGGAGGGAAATCGAAAACAAAATCGAGTGCAAAAAGAACTTAAAGGAAAAATCTTACATTATCCGTATACCAATTTTTGTCTGCATTTGTTCACTCTTTTTGAACTCCTAAGGTACCGCTTCGCCGCAATTACTCTTCGTCGCAACTACTCCTCATCGGAGGACTCCTCCTCCTCCTCCTCCTCTTTTTCTTCCTCCACATCCTCATCCATTTCCTCTTCATCCACATCCTCTTGAAGCGACGCCCTCAGAATCTTTGCCTTTTCCTCCTTCACCTCTCTTTGCACCACGACATACGCCCCAAGCGGGGTCTTCTCCCAAGGCATCTCGTTCAGGAACAGAGCCACCTCGCTCTTGTTATTAGGGCCGAAATCCACGTTCGATCTCTTGGTCTCGATGAGCTTGGCGTTTTGGTTGAGTTTCTCAACAAGCTGCGACAGCTGTTTGTTAAACTTTGAGCTCTTTGACTTTTTCATATATCTTCTCAAGGTGATCACAGCAGGAGTCACGAGCTCTGGGAACGCTATGCTCTTGCAGTACAAGACGAAAAACTCTCCGCACAGGTCTACAAACTGCTCGGAAAGCCCGTCCTGGTAAACCTTGGTGCCCAGGTACGCCTGGTTAACGCGAATGTTGGAGTCAAAGTCCACCGCTTGAAGGTTTGAAGACTTTGGAGGTTTTGTAAAGGCGGTAGAGTGCATGATCTCCGCCAAGAGAGGGAACATCGGGATGAAAACACCGCTGTTCTGAGACAGTCTGATGAGCGATCTCATGAGGTAGAACCTAAGCGGGAAGAACTGCGCGGTGGGGACAAGCCTAATGGTTCCCAAAGTGACTTGTACCAGCGGGTAGATGAGTTGTTTCAAAGACGAGTCTTTTTTCTTGTTCTCAAGACATCTCGCAGAAACCACACGAGACCAAAAGTCCAAAGAGTGACAGAACTGCCAGTTGTAGACCGTCTTGTAGGAGTCCTTGGTAGGGTTGTTGATGGAGGAACGCAGGTGGATGGCGAGCTGACGGATATACTCAAACCCGGTTTGGTAAGACAAGGTGTCGTCGATGCCAAACAACTGTACGGCCGAGTTTTTCTGGAAATTTATCATCGGCATCGTGTGGATGTTGGTTTGACGACACTGTTTGACAAAGGAGGAGTATGTGGATTTGAGCACAAACTCCAAAGTTGGCTTTGTGAACTCGCGGCACGCGTTGTTGATAAAGGCAAAAGCAGCCACCTGGGACTCTACGTCTTTTGTCGTGGACCACACTTCGATAACGGCGGTAAGAATCTGCTTCAGGAGACGTCTTGATGAGATAAAGTACGGTAAAACTTCTTGCACAGACGACAGGACCAAAGCAGCAGTCTCGGTGTTTGTGATGTCGTTGAGAAGAGTCAAGAGAGAGCCCGCGTGCGATTTCAAAACCGCCCCGATTTGAGTCACTTTTTTGTTGTTCTGGGGAAGCGATCTCACGTCAGAGTTGCTCTTCTTATAGGGAACCATTGTCTGAATCGCCAGGGGCAGTTTTTTCAGCGCCGTCAAAGTGAGTTCCTGGAACACGCGCGAGTCGGTAACGGTGTATCTGGACTCTTGGGAGTCAACGTTTACGTTTACGGCTGCTTTAAACGACATAACAACGGCTTTTAGCGTTTTTATGTTGGGTTTTTCGCTGAGTGACTTGTTCCATTGCTTCACCATCGACATGGAGACCTCGATCTTGGACTCTGTCTCATTGTGGGCACTTTCCGTCTTTTCGTCTTCATTTCCTTCAGCAATTCCCTCATCATCGCTCATGGCATCCAGCGGGTTCACCGGCTTGAAATCTAAAAGATCTTTATCATTCTCCTCCAAGTACTTGTAAAAATCCGGGTCCTGATCCTTCAGCTCGTCGAGGTCTTGCTGGTGGTCGAGCTCGTCTTCCGAAGACGAGTCTGGCTCCTTCTTCTGCGCCTTTTCCTTAGGCACCTGAAACCCACCTTCGAAAAACTGCTCAACGGACATGTTATCGAAAAGCTCTCCGCTGGGGGTCTTCTCTTCCGGAGCACCCCCAGACCCTCTCTTTTTCTTGTGCTGGCTCACAATCCGCTTGTGCTTCTGCACCTTTTTCCTGTGCTCCAGCTCGTCTTTCAAGTGCTTGGACTGGAACTTTTTCGTGGCCTTTGTCGGTTTACCCATTGAGTTTTCTTTTTTTTTTTTTTTTTTTTTTTTATTATTATTTTCTTCCCCCAAAACATTGGGTCCCGCACGACTATCTCTCAAACACCAAATCGTAGTCTAGACCCAATTTCTCGAAAAGGGTTTTGGTAGGCTCACCTTTGGAGAGAACCTCTGACGCGTACTGAGCCACCCGACGCCATTTGGCTGTGTGGCGTTCTAAGGTGCCGCCGTTTTTAAGTCTGTATAAATCTTGCAGTGCTATTTCTTGTCTTTGGATCAGCAGGTCCTCTTCCACAAAGGAGGCTCTAACCATCGGCGCATCTTCAGCCAATTCCTCAAGCATATTCTGAAGAGGCGAAGAAAAACACCGATTCGACGGCGACCCCGAGTAACTCAAATCACTGGCATCGTCTCCCATTATAGAGTAGTACGATTCATTAGCCGGTGGTGGCATGAGATCCGGGATTGGCGATTCCACTAAAGACGGAACCCTCAATCCTTTGGTGTTTCCCGTAGTTGGCGACGAAAAGTTTCGCGGCTTAGAAGCGACAGCTGGGGTCGTCGGGGTAGAAGGGATGTTTGACGAGATGCGTCTCTTTTTAGGGATCAAGAGCGTGCTGTTCTTTGGAAGCGGCGGCAGCTTTGCGATATTCGGTGACTTTAGCGGGGTGGGGACAGGTACGTCATCAGCGGTTTCGTTTATTGGAGTAGAAACAATTCGGTTGGAGTGATGACGCGGTTTGGGCGTTTCCAAGTTTCTGTTCATTTGTTTTTGTTTTGATTGCACTCAATTTGGGTGGTGTGTGGGTGCGGGGCGTGCCCCCCACGCGAATTCGAGATGGTCATTAAGGCTGGCTCAACGTGTCCTCCAAAAGGGGGTTACCAATCACTCAAGTAACCTATATAATGTTATCTCTCTATGAGCGCTTTAGCCGATCAATTGGTGTTAACAGATGTGTAAAAAAAAAACAGAACTGACTTATCTCTTTCTGATCATCGAAAATCCCAGAGCATCCAGTCGTAATGTCTGAAGGTCTATTGTTTTAAGATATCAATGGACCATCACGTAATGGAGGAGGTATACGACGAGATGGAAAGTCAGCAAAACAATTGAGCCGAGAGGCTTTTCTCTTTACCTGTGACAAGCTGGGTCCTCAATGAGAAGATAAGGCGGGAGCTGAAGTAATTGAATAACGAAAGGCATCTTTCGTCTGATACTTTTGTGATTTCGATTTAGTTAACCGTAATTGTAAAGCTCTTTGCATTCTCCTTACAGTAACAGAGGCTCATCCTATAGGACTTTGACCAATTACATAAAGCGATCACATCTTGCAATAAATTGGCGAGTTGTCCACCACTCTTTGCAATCCATACAGGGAGAGCATGACAATAGAGAGAGACCGAGAAAGCTCCTGTAAGGGTCAAGTCAGTTCTCAAAATTGTGAAAGCCGTCGCCAAGTCCTCAGGACTCGAATAAGAACTTGTGGGTGTCTCAAGAGCCTACTTTTGTGATGTGCACACTCGATATGGTATAGGAAGCCGACCGAGCAGCGTATATAATGATTCTAAAGCTGAGGTGTCTGGGGATGTTTTCCAGAAAGAGGTTGAAGGTGAAAACATAAACGCTCGTGCCATCTGAGAGCTGAGCTGGCCGGGTACCCATCTGATTCAATTATGGTAGGCAATAGGAGGTATGGAATGGCGATGTTGAGAAAAGTGGTTGGACCTTACTTTTCTACCCGTCACTCCCGTACACCATCTATGATTGAAGCTTCTACCGTCTCGCAAATATACTCACCGAAAGATCTGCTTGAGCCAAATGGAACTGTTACACATCTGTAAAATATCAGCCAAAACATCTATTTCCTTTGAACTCGTGGAAAATATTTAGAAGCTTGGTTTGTGTTGTCTGTTTTCTTAGTAAATTTCATCGAATTAGTCGGCTTTTTTAAAAAACCTTTTCACACGTGACTGATCCCAAGTTTGGCCTTATGTGTAAATCACGCCAAACATGATCGGAGAGTGAGTTCAAAAGTCAAAGATTCAGTTCCTGTTACCCTTTGTTGGTAGGGTTTGATTATGTTCTCAAATATATTCGCAAGTTGGGCTTACGTGTGCCCATTTAGCGTGCGGCATAACATTCTCCTTTTTTCGTAGATTAATACTCTCTCATTCATTTATAGGAGTGACTCATTGATCTGTTTTCATAGCACTTCAATATAGACCCTCCCCCATCGCCAACTTGAGGCAGTATAAAGACAAAAAAAAGCAAAAGAAACGCTCCAGGTATATCACACAGCGGACAAGCTTTATAAAAGTGAGTAGATTCGTGACAATGCTGCCTGGATGAAAAGGTCTTTTAATTTTTTTGCAAAGCACTGCATCATGCACTTTTCTCTTTTCCTGTCCAGCCGTTTGGGGGGGGCTATTGGTGACAGAAAGTTCACAATGAGTCAGCCACTAACTTTTTGCATTGTGTCTCGGAGAAACATCTCGCGTTATAGAATGAAGGTCAACTGCAAGAGCCCTATTTCATGATATAAGAACACAAATGGGCCGTTTGACCCTTTGAACCTACTCGGGGTTATATGTTCTTGAAGACCAATCTTTGCAAGAGATCCTCTGGGCATGAACAACCATGAGCCTAATGTATATAAGACACAGAAGAGTTCCTTGCCGCGATCGACTGCCACACAGCGTAAGCCTAGGGGTATAAAATCAAAAGATGGGCTGTGGCCTGAATTTTTCGAGGTCCCTCGACCTCGAACGGCCAAACAATGGCAAAGTTTGCCTCGTTTTGGCGTCTGGGGAACAATTGAGTTAAGCACACTGATAGCGACTAAATCACAACCCAACTCATTCTGAGATATGAAAATTAACCACCGGACCACCACCCCTTTTTACATACCAGTGTCAATGGTATTGAAGTTTTGGTCAATGGATTCAATACAACGATATATATTTATTCTGTATATTGATTTAAATGGAGCTTTTATGTGAAAAAAAACGTACATGACCCTGCATGAATGTGCATAAACCACCGGATCTGATCTGATCTAGACTCGGGTTTTGAAAAAGACAAGCCTGTTGTGGATGTAGATCAGCAAGTTGAAAAAAATCATATGATCTGGAGAGCCTTGGCATAAATTATTGTCTCAGTTAAAAGCAACAGAGGAATTGTTTTCAAGAGAATGACGTGAGTAATACATCATCTTGTTAACAACTATAGCTTTATACCATATTTCTCTTCCCGAAAAGGGCTTTAAAACAAAGAAACATCGACATAGAAAAGAGCAGACTTGTGGCAGACCTCTCTGTCGGAAATGACACATTCCACTGGCGAGATGTATGCTATGATATCAAGATCAAGGGTGAAACTCGTCGAATTCTCGATCACGTGGATGGCTGGGTTAATCCAGGTACTTTAACGGCTCTTATGGGTGCAACGGGAGCCGGTAAAACAACTCTTTAGGATGTGCTCGCCAATAGGGTGACATTGGGCATAGTCAAAGGATCCATCCTTGTTTCAGGCCGTCTTAGAGACACCTCTTTCCAGAGATCTACAGGTTACGTACAGCAGCAGGACCTACATTTGCGTACATCCATCGTTAGAGAGGCTTTGCGGTTTTCTGCTTTTCTCCGACAGCCGTACTCTGTTTCTCGGCAAGAAAAAATATGTCGAGACTGTTATCGACATTCTCGAAATGACAAAGTATGCGGACGCCATTGTCGGTGTGGGCTTGTGAGGGGCTTATCGTTGAGCAACGCAAAAGACTAACGATCAGCGTAGAACTCGCTGCAAAACCACAGCTTTTGCTTTTCCTTGACGAGCCCACCAGCGGTCTAGACTCTCAGACCGCATGGTCCATATGTCAGTTGATGCGTAAGCTCGCCAATTCAGGACAGGCTATCCTGTGCACGATCCACCAGCCGTCTTCGCTATTGATCCAGGGGTTTGATAGGCTGCTGTTCTTACAAAAGGGCGGACAAACGGTGTACTTTGGTGAATTTGGTAAAGAGTTGATCTCGTATTTCGAAAGAAAGGGAGCTCCAAAGTGTCCTGAATACGCAAACCCGGCTGAGTGGATACTGCACGTGATTGGAGCAGCTCCCGGGTCTCATGCCATCAAAGACTACCGCGATGTGTGGAAACAGTCTGATGAGCGGGCTCAAATAAAAAGGGAGCTGATGAGTATGGAGGAAAAACCCTCTTTGCCAGATTCTCCCGATGAGCTAGGTTCTGAGTTCGCCTCACCCTTTTAGAACCAGTACATCCGAGTGACAAGGCGGGTCTTTGAGCATTTTTGGAGAACTTCTCTCTACATCTGGTCCAAAGCGTTTCTAGCCATTGCTTCCTCCCTTTTCAAAAACGGTTTCTCCTAAGTTACCAGCGGTGTATCTCAATTTTTCCTCCGCAAGTCTGATAGCATCTCTATCTGAGGCAAAGATTGACCCTGTAAGACCGTATTTTGTCGTCGAGTCGACGAGTTCAAGCTGTTAGTCACGGCGAAATGTCGATGAGAAAGTCCTGAGGCAAAACGCCCAGCTTTCCAAGGAAGTATAACACATCTTCCCGAGTAGTGACCCCTGAGCATTCGTCATTTCTCATGCATAAGCCTAACATAATGCTCCACTGCTAATGCACTATATGCATATGCATGCACCGTGTAAGGCAGAGACGATTAAACGAGGTTATTTAGACCCAAATATTGGTCGCTCCAGGTCTATCAAGGCCGGTGGCTGTACATCAATATTGATCAACCCGAATTCCCTGTGGGTGATGTTGGGTCCTATCATTTCGAACCTGGATATTATATTATCCGGCAACAGCTATAAGCATGTCTTGCAATTCTAGACTCCTTAGCTCAGCTCCATTTTAGGTACGACTTGCAAGTAGGTAGTTCTTTATGTTCTAGACGACGCATGCATGCACATTGCATGCTCTATGGGAAAGTGGGGCAGCAGACGACTTGGTAGGTGTAAAGGAGAGAGTTTGACCGCTGATTGCAAGAGGA